>JAUELO010010425.1:0-11506 GCA_032357855.1 Amphibolips quercusostensackenii
ATTTCCACAAGGTTCTGCTATTCGTACTGCTCCTATTTCCATCAATTAAAAAATTTTTTTCTGTTATTATTTTATTTTCATGTGTCGAGCACTAAGTTTCCTTTGGTGATATCAATGGAAAAAACTTAGACGCGAAAGGAATTTCATAGCGCCCTTAATCCAGCTTAGTACATTCTTATTAGCCCTTAATTTTTCCTACTGCGCAACAAAGTACGTTAAACGACCTGCATGACTCACCGCGCTTATCGCTGTGCCTCGCGGTACGCTTGCCTTTGCGATCCTCTGCTATGACTCTGGCCCCGCGTCGATGTTCTCTGCTTGCCGAACGTCGAGCCGTTTGAAGATGCCGGATTGAAATGACGTTTCTGTGGATGTCGAGGCGGCGGGCCCTGAGAGTTTTCTGCTTAAGTGTTTTGCGTCAATTATCTTTTTGCATTAAGAACACCACGCGCAATAGTTAAAGCTTCTGCGGCCTTAACTCGATCCTATAAGTTGGCACCAAATAACCACTCATCGACTTCCGTAAAACTAAGCGTCTCTCGCAAGGATGTATCGACGTTTTTCAAAAACCAAACTTCTGCGGATCAAAGATTCATTAAACTGTAGATCAGAAAAAATTCTGAGTACGCCACTTACAATTCCCAGCATCTGCAGTTTCTTCTCTTTTTCTAAAGTAAGGGCCAGTGATGCTTACCCCATCAAGCCTCCCAGACCAGCTATGATTCTTTGTTGCGTATCCATTATGCGCAAATCTCCTTTAATTATTGCAGCTTGTGTCTGTTGTAAAGCTGCCTTTACCTACCATTTAGTTTGAATGGATTAAAAAATAAGAAATTTTTTGGAAGAGGAGATTTAGTTATAAAAGGCTTTTTCTCTCTAGTCGGCAGGCCTTTCTTGATAATTTCCTCAATTTTTATAACTAAATCTGTGGAAGCTTTTGATGCTAAAATTTTATCTGGATTTATTTTCTCACCAATCACTTCCAATTCTTGTGCCGAAAGAGAATATTTAGTGTTTGAAGCTTAACTGTTAAAAGCATGTTCGTCATTCTTTAGTTCCTCTGTTTTATAACCCGAAGATGATTCTTTTGTTAAATCTGTATGAGACTGGCCTTTATTTTGCGTATCATCACAAGAAGTGATGCATTTTTATCGAAAGACTGAACCACCTTCATAGTGCCTTGATCTATCGCTCCAGCGCGGGCAAATGTGACGTCTGTAGGTCAGAGAAGGGCTATCTGTCGAACTACTATATCGCCTGGATGATCTTCTGGAGCGACAACTCTTATGCCCTGCGAATCAATTACTTCCTTACTATATATCTGTATATATTATTACCTTCTTTTTATACTCTTTATGTGATAATAGTAGCAGACTGCTAGTACAGGCGGTAGCGTTTTAATATTTATACTGATAAGTATTTGGGTCAGAGCAAGGTGTAGAAATATAAAACCCATAAGAAGGCAAAGACTGTTAAGAATTTGTCTCCAGAACAACATTTGTGAATAATTCCATTGAATCGTTTAATCTTTTTCATTCGCTTTTTTGCCCACTCACGGTTGCAGACCGTTCGGATTGGTTATGCTCTTTATCCCCATTTTAACCATCAGTTGCATACAACACACGCCTTGCATGACATTGTTGATTATTTCCTAATTAAATTACTTGTAAAAAAAAATAAGCTCACATCTATTTGCACGACCACATGATAACCTAACCTAAAAATTACTTACTTCGTCCTTCTGATTTACGTCTTCAATCTTCTATCTCTCTTTCTAAACGACGTATTTTCCTTTTTATAATTTTATCTTTACTTTCCGTCAAATAAAACCTTTTTATTTTACTCATTTTCACTCATTAAAGCGTAAACTTTGCAACTTGTGTGATCACACTGCAGCGCACCTTCAGAGAATAAGCATGAAACGGAGCAGGGTCGTGATAGGGGTTCGTCTCTACAGTTTTTTTTTAGCTTTGAAATGTTTGGCGCTACTGTATACCGAAAGAGATACTACGTGATAATCTTGGAAGAAGAGGCGTGAAATACAATTACCACGTGACAATGTGTTGTTCTGTGAAGTCAAGGTCAAGGCCGGCGAAGCCGGGTCTGTTGTTCGTTCCACTTGCGACGTGCTTATAATTTTGATTTTTTTTTATTGTGATAAAAATGTAAAAGTGCAAAAAGTCATTCCATTTTTTTCAAGAATATCCAATTAATCTTTGCTGCAATAACAAAGTTGATGTTTAAATGAAGGAAAGTGTTGAGAAGGGATTATTAAATCTACATAACATATACATTTTTGTCCGAAAAATATTTACACACTTTATGCAGTGTTTTCTTCAGTTTTTACTATTAAAATGCAATTTTTTTATTAGATTCTAGATATTATTGCTTTTAAGATAATAGTTGACTCAGTGAAATAGCAAATCGTGCGTCAGAATCAGAAAATAATACTGCAATAGATTAAATAGGAGTTATTTATAAAAACACAATTTAGTTTTCCAAAAGGGTTCAGTGTTTAATAACTATAACTTATTACAAATATTTTGACAAGTTAAAGATAATAAATTTTTATTACTTCTAATTAAGCAAGTTATTGATATTAACGACGGGCAGTATAAATTGAACTAAAAAAGAGGTGTTACGATATATTTTAAAGATCACGCAATAACTTTTGTTGAAAACTTGATTGTCTTTTTATTACTTAAAATTGTTCTATATCTTAATTTAAAATTTTGAAAATTATGTTTACAAATAATTTTGTTAAGTAATAGAAATTTCAGAAGACTGAATTTAAATTGAGAAGAATTTGTTTTTTTTAATACTTTTATGTAAATAAATTTCAACTTCCATATTGTCTAATGAATTATTTAAAATGTTAAACATCTTTCATATCATAGTGATTCTCGCTTAAAATAAGTATTTTTCAAAAAGAGCTTTAATATAATATCATAAGGTTTCAAAGAAGATTTAAAATTTCCAAATATCTTAGGGTGTGTAAGGTTATGTTAGAGTTTTGCACCGAAAATAAATAATCTTAATCACATATTATTTAAACATTAAATATTTTTCAACAATATAATATTATGTTAGTGTTTTTAGTCAGAAATTGGCATTTATGATAAAAAAAAAGATTTAATTGAAAACAAAAATAATTAAACTTCTAACAGGATTTGTAATTTTTGAACAGTTATAGGTAACATTAAAGTTTTTTACACAAAATTAGCGTGAGAATTAAAAAATCATTAGATTCCGAAGGTTCGTAACTATTAAACAATGCTAAGTTATGTTAGCATTTTACACAGAAATTTTTTTTTTAAACCAAAATCATTGTAATTTGAACGAGATTTAAGATTTTATACCAAATTAAATTAAAAATACTAACAGCTTTCGACCAAAAAATTAAAAATTTGTATTTGCAAAAATAAGATTTAAAATTCACATATTCAAACAATTTTAGTTTACTTTTATAAAAATTATTACATTTAAAATAATATTTGCAATTTTTTAACAACTGCTAAGTAACGTTTGCGCGATTTACCTAAAATTTGTACTTTAATTTTTTTAAAACATCAGATTTAAATCCAGTATGATTTTTGTGTAAAAGAATGAAATTTACAGGCCTCAACAACTTTGGATTGTGTTAGTGTTTTTCGTTGGAAATGGAATTTTTTATTTAAAATTTGTTAAGTTCAAAAGCTTATACATTTTAAAAGAATTATAAGTTATACCAATGTTTTATAAAAAAATTGTCACTTTAAAACAAAAATCAAAATTAAAATAATATTTAGAATATCTGAACTATTCCGGATTATGTTAATACTGTTTCTCGTCGGAAATTGGCATTTTCAATAACAAAAAAAAAATATTCTCAAAAAGGTTGACAGATTTTATTTAAACGAAATTACTCTTTTCACAATATTCGGTGTTGACTTATTGTAACGACAAATATTTTTCTATTAAAAGCAATAAACAAAGTTTATTGATATGGTTTGTTCATGTTTTTTCGAATTATAAGCAATATTATAATTGCGTTTTTGTTAGCTGTTGTCGTATTTTTATAAATTATGATACACTGGTGTACTCACCAATGACAAAACCTGAAAATTTATTTTAAAACAGTGTATAAAATATGTCAAACTTATATAAATGTGCCAATAATTTACATACAAATCTTTGTCATCCGTTTGAATACTACTTTTACCCTTATTTTGTTTTTATTTGAATTATTACTTGAAATAATTGTCAAAGTGATTGACCAAGGAAAAAAAACATTTTCTGATTATAAACTTCACATACTATCAAACTCTTTCACTAGCAAAAATGTGTTACTAGTTTATAGGTAAGAGCTGAAGCTATTCGTTAATACTACTTGCATTATTTTATGAAGTATTACTAAATTTTAAAGGCTTTATAGAATTTTATCAGCTCTCCTTAAAATTCCACTAAAAGTGACTTATAGCTATATACGAGCAGAAAAAAACTTGGAGTTGCATACGTAAGAAACGGGAGTTGGAGGAGTATAGGGTCAGAATTAGAACTAAAACACTCTGCAGTAATGTAGAAATTTTTTCTGAGGATAAATATTTTATTTTCTCATATAATGACAACAAATCGCTAATACATTTTTGCTTTGAAACATTAAAAATGCGTCGCCAAGTTCTTTCATTATCGTCGACTTGCTGGTATCAGAAAACTGTCTTCGATGTTTCTCTATGATAAGGTAATGTTTCTGATCTTCATTTTTAGTAAGAACAGTATTTAGTGATTGTACAAGAGCGACACCTCTTATAGCTAAATCAATGAGAAACTTTAATCTTTGAACTTTCTCACGAGCTCCGATGAAAGATAAATCTGTTTTCCACAAACCGGGATCTTTATGCAGTAACTGTAAAAAGATTGTATTTGGCAAAGAGAGGTTTGTACTGCTTTTTTTTGACAAAGTCATACAGCTGAGTTTGCAAAAGAGTGTCCTTGTCCACGTGGATGCGTCGAGGAGGATCAACAGTGCCATTTTTCCTTAAGGCAACAACCATTTTCTTCTTTCTTCAACAGACAAGTGCAAATCAAGAAACGATAAACCAAAGAGCATTTTCTTTAAGTACCACAAGTTTCTAGAAAACTTTTTGTACGTCACTTTTGCGATTTTCCGGTTGAAAGCGCTATACTGAATGAGCTCTTTCAACATTTGCAGGACATTCAATAGGCCTAAGGCTTCGCTCTGACATGAATACCATTTTTCTAAGTACATTCTAACAATAAAAATGGTTAACTGTCGAATACGGTTAAGTTTGCCTGCTCTCAACTAAAGCCGGTTACGCAAAATATATATTTTTATACAGAAAATTATCTTATCCATCCACCTTGCTCAGTAGTAAGCTCCTGGAGCACGTATTTTGATTCCTTTCTAATTTTTTTCTTATAGAAATACTAAACATAGTAGAAAAAATTCTTCGTGATCGATGCGTGAAATATTTTGGTCAATAATGTCCCAACCCTCAGAAAAGCTTTGGAACAACTTAATGTTTGGCCTAGTTGATAGTTCAAATGAGGAGTCAAATGCTGCTTCAGGAAGTAGCTCATGTACGTGATGCCTGCAAGAAAAGGCGTATAGTTTCTTTCCTAAGTATCCTTTCAAGAGCGTACATACACCGAGATCTTTTTCGGTATTGCTAGCAGCTGTGTCAAAAAACATACAAGTCACTTTATTAATTAGATTCCAATCCTCAATTAGTTTAAACACAACGTCTGCTTGAGCTTTACCTGTCCCTGATGAAATTACAGAAAATGAAGTTAGGAATGGTAATCACTTCCCATCACAATATATAGTTTAAGTAACTTCAGGTTTAAAAGATAGTCTTATTTTATTAGCCATTTGTTTAAGCACATCAATTCGTCTTCTTCTGATTGTTGATGTAGACCAAGGTATATTATTTATGTTTTGACCCAAATAATAGTCCATAGAACCTATTATACACGCAGCATTTCTGCTGCTTGTTTTTGTGCGGTATAATGTTGCGCCACATTCATTAGTCAGGACATCATTTGTCGAAATTGATTTCTTAATTTTTGTTGGTGAAACGTATGATTTATCAAAAAAATCACCTAAATCACAACTTGATTTATTATGTTTTTCGACAAAAATATTGCAATAATTTTTCACGTGTTGCTGATTAATATTTTGTCTTGTCTTGGTTGGGTATTTTTTAAAATTTCTGTATATTTTTTCTGAGTCTGCTTTTTTCTGTTCGCATGATCTCATCTGTTTCTTGCTTGTAGATCGTTTTTGAAGAATTTGTTAGAGTTATATCAAAACGATAACCTCATTCATCGACAAATTCTTCTCTTCTTTATACTTGATATTTATAAGTTAAGGATCTTCTCTTTTAAAAATTTTGACAATCTTAATGATATTTATGTTTCTTCATGCTTGCAACCTTTAACAAAAATTTTTTTAATCTAAAAAAATTAGGAATGTATTATCTTACCTGGAGAAACAAACTGTAGCGATACGACTGCCGAAAAATAAAAAGAAGTTCTTTGTGAACCACACTAAAATAAATACAATTTCTACTTTATTCTAAATATTAAATAAATTAACAAATGCTTATAGTTTTTAAATAAAATTTCAACTCTTCTAATAATTTAGTTGATAGTTCGGTCAATATCCCAATAGGGATGTATTCAAGACTCCCTTGTTATTTTACATCTCTAACAGATTTGTGTGATGAGATTGACAGATGTTAAAAATAAAAATCGAAAAATGAATTCCATCTTCTCTTAACAGAAATTTTTATAGACATAAAAACTCGACTGAGATCAGAACAGTACTTCAAAAACGTTGCTTTTCTTAAAGACTTATAGCCTTTTTCTTCAAGGAGAACCACGCCTTAGATCCACTTTTATTTTCCATTTTACTTTACTGTCCTGCTAAAAATTAATTTTTTACAAGATCGATAATGAACAATAAATTATGATTTTAAAATCGAATAATTATTATAAAAGTTGTCACTTTTTCAAATCGATAAGTATTTAATAAGTTCATTTATAATAACAAATGTTTTTGCTTCCTGTGAAAACCTTGATCATGATTATCTTTTTAGACACTTCTTTCTGCACGATTTTTTTTTGAGTTTAGCTAAAAGTTGATTTCTAGGGAAGACAATGAAGATTTTGAACAATAATGAAGTTTTGACAAAAATTAGGACTTATTTTATTATTATTTTAGAATCGAAATGTAGCAGCCAAGAAATAGAAAACAAAGAAAGTAATGATAAAAAAAAATGATTCAGTTCTGAGAAAATTAACATTGAAGATCGCCATATTACAGTATGATAGACATTGTTCTGCTAAAAATCCGAAAGTAAAATTAAAATATTTATACTTTTTTTCATAAAATGATAATAATACCAAAACATGTATCAAATTTTACAAAAATAAGGTATTTAAAAAAATTGAAAATAATCTTAGCTTTAATCTTAATGAATTTAGTAGAAGAAATTTTTCTTTGACGTAAATGTAATCCATCTTCAACAAAAACTATATGTACTTTTGAAAGTACCAGCATGATAGATGAACTTAATGCTAATAGGGTCAGTTATATTTATGTTGCTCTCTTTAATATTTTGTTTAAAAATTTAAAAAAATAAACCTAATTAACAAGCAATTATAATTAGTACAGCAACGATTAATACTGTTCATTCTCTACTATATAAGTGCAAATTTTGAATTATTGATAATAAATACAATAATTTTGTCATTATGTTGATAATATTTGAATATATTACATAAGTAATAAGTTAATAAATTATAATGTTGATTAATAGCCCAAAACTGATGTAACAATGTTCGAATATAACGGATAATTATCTTCTTGTATCCTCTTTAGATCAAATTAATCGCCCTAATCCCTAAGGCAAACTTTGGGGATGTCTGCCCTTAACTCTATAATATGTGTCAAGTTACCATGTCTATAATTATACTCCTCTTGAATTAATTAGCAATCTTGGTACACGTCATTACTAGTGTAAACAAAAACTTGTTTTTAGAAAGATAACGACACAAAAATAAATCACATTTTTATTTATTTTGAAATTAATTATAGTTATTTAATTTTAATACTTCTAGAGATTTATTCCTATCATTACACTGGTAAACAAAATATGTATCTGTGTCATAAAACAGTTTTCAAAGTATTTTTTTGTGCTAAATTTGCATTTGGATTCCATATTTTTTCATCAGGTTTTTTTAAAAATTTATTTGCAATTTAAGTTTTTGGAAAAGTTTTTTAATTATTTGTTTTGAACAAACAAAGAATTATTTTCTTTGTTCCTTAATAGAAAGGAAACTTGAAAAAGAAATAAATTTTAGCATAGACCCTTTTCGAAATATATTAAAAAAACGAGGTAAAATGTCAAAAAATACTTCATTACATCTTTTTGAAAATGAATAGAATGCTAACAAGGAACCTGAAAATTTTGAAAAATAGCTGAAATAAAAGTTTGTGCATTAAACTTAAATTCTCACTACAATAAAGCAATAGAAGTTAAATTTTTTTACAATTGTCAAAAAAGCATAAAAGTTGGTAGAAAATTTTAATTAAGTCCGGGTACTATAATTTTTTCTTGAAACAAAAATGTAAAATTTCTTCATCAAATGATAATGATTTTCTCAAATAAAAATCTGACATAGAAAAGAATTTTAAATATCAAAGTTGTTCCACTTTAAGATATCTACAAGAAGATCCTTCACCACTTTTCGATATTTCACAAAAAAATTTCATTTATAAAGTCAGTAATTTTCTAATATTTTTTTTATTACAAAATTTAATCAATTTGTACTTTACAGTAAAAAAAGAAAAAACTAAATTATATAAAATTGCTAGTTTGCTTTGCCTGAGACGAACTTTTAAAATATTCAGTGCCTTATTACTTTCTTCGCGACCTTTCCTGCATATTGATTTATCGAATATAGAACTAAAATTTCTTGGCTAATGAACAAGATTTTCCCTAATTTTAGATTCAATATTCATTATTGATAGCTTAAAAATATTTTCAATTTAGAGTGAAAAAAAAATTTCCAACCTTAACGAAATTACCTTAGAATTTTTTATGGTATAAAAATAATTTAATATTTGCATATATCGTTCTATGGTGAAAATTAAGTTACCCGTATTTTACAAATTATTTAAACTTTTTTTCTAAATTTGTAACATTTATTTGAATATTATTAAAATTTAAAAAAATGAGAAAATGTTTTTATAACATTTTTTACAACAGCACCACATTTAAAAAAAAATATATATTTTGGAAAAACAGAATTTTTGCATTTTTCTAGGAAATAACAAAAGGTTAGTTAGGCCACAAAAATGTGCGTAAACTTTTTCATAAAAATGTTCTTTTGCCTTTTCTTATTTTCCAAAAAAATGCAAGTATTTAAGTTTTTGAAAATAATTTTTTTAAATGCAAAACAGTAGTTTATCAAAAACAAAATTTATGATAGATTTACATATTACCAGATACACATGAAAATTTTTTTTAACAATTCTTATTATTTCCTCTGCTTAAAATTCAACTTTTTTTTGGAAATTAAACAATTTTTTAAAAATTTATTTATTTTTTAAATATTTACCTTTTCGGTAGAAAATTTAACTATTTAGCTAAAAATTTGAGCACTTTATTTAAAATGTATATATTTTATTGTTTTTTTTTAGAATTGATTTTCTTTATTCAAAATGTAAGCAATACAATTTTTTTTAAATTAAAGTATTTTGTTGAAAATTCTTCCTTTATGGAAAAAATAATTTTCTGTTTCAAAAAAATTTTTTTCTTGGTTACATTTTATTGTTTTCGATTAAAATTTAAATCTTTTTTTGTTTACACATTGACCATTACCTGTTTTTCTGGGAATTTTTTGAAAATAAAAAATCAACTGTTCAATAAAAAAGTTAATTATTTAAATGGAAATTAATTTCTTTGTTAAAAATTTATATTTTGAGTTAAAATTCATATACTGTCGTTAAAAATTAAAGTATTAATTTAAAAATCAAACTATTTTGTTAAAAACTTATTTCTTTGCTTAAACTTAATTTTTTCTAAAAAAAAATAAAGCTATTTCATTTTCTGTTTCAAATTTTTCCGTTGTAAGTGAAAAATTTGTCTATTTAGGTCGAAAATTGAGCTTGTTCAATGTGTATGTACTTTTTTGTTAGAATTAATTTTTTTTCACTCAAAATGTAACTATTGCATTTTCCGTTGCAAATTGATATTCTAAATCGAAAATTGATGCATTTTGTTGAAGATTGGTCCTTTTTGGAAAAAAATTAATTTTCTTGTTTGAAAATTCATACTTTTGGTCAAAAAAGTAACTGCTTCGTTGAAAATTATTCTCTTTTGGTTTCTAAATATTTTGTTGAAAATTCGTCTTTTTTGGTTGTATTAGCTGTTTCCGATTTTAAATTAAAATCTTTTTTTGTTGTACAATTAAGCATTACCTGTTTGTTTAAAAATCCATTATTTTTTTGGTGAAAATTCAACTGTTTTGTAGAAAATTAAACAATTTGGTTAACAATAAACTTTTTTGTTGACAATTTATACTTTTAGTTGATTTAACTAATATAGTAGAAAAGAAAACTATATATATAAGAATTAAACTATTTGGTTGGAAATTCGCTTTTTTTCGTCATGAAATTTAATTTTTTCTATCTAGAAATGTAGCTATTTCATTTTTGGTTTAAAAATTAGCTTTGTAAGCTGAAAATTCAACTATTTGTTATAGAGTTTATCTCTTTAATAAAAAATTAATCTTTTTTGCTGGGAATTCATTATTCTATCTAAAGGAATCAAATATTTTGTTAAAAATTCGTCTTTTTTAGTTGAATTCCACTATTTTAAAGTTCGCTTTTTCATTGATAATTAGTTTTCCAAACTGAAAATTGAACGATTCCATTTCTCATTTAAAAATTAATATATTCAAGATAAAAATTCACCTATTTCTTTAAAAATTTATCTTTCTTACTAAAAAATTTACATTATCATTAAAAATTCTTTTTTCTGTTTTAAGAGTATAGTGTTAACTAATTTTTTTTCTGTCTGAAAACGTGATTATTATGTTGAAAATTGATTTATTTAGTTGAGGAATTGAATATTTTGTTTCAAATCCATATTTTTTTTTCTAAATTTAACTGGTTGGTGATTCGTTCTTTTGTTGTTGAAAATTAATTTTTTAATTGGATATTAACTATTCCACTTTTGGTTCTTAACGTTTTTTTTTTAGATAAAAATTCAACTACATTTATGAATAAAAATTTATTTATTTTATCAAACATTCGTTATTTTGAATAGAAATTTTATCTTTTATGGTAAAAAAGTTATGTTTCTTAATTAAACATGCATCTGTTTTGTCTGCAAATTAATTTTTTTGGTCGGAAACTCAACTGTATTCTGAAAAAATCGTTTCTTCGTCTTCAAAATTCGACTATTTGGTTGAAAATTAATTAATAATTTATTTT
>JAUELO010010432.1:0-11506 GCA_032357855.1 Amphibolips quercusostensackenii
AGTTTCGTGTAAAGTTTATTCAATAAGGTTAATTTCTGTTGCAGCGAATCTTTCAACTGAAATCGACTTTAGCTTTATCTTCTGTTTTTTTTTGTTATGACGTTGTATCACTTTAGGCATAAATTAATATGTTTATTAAATAAAAACAACAATTATTTACCAATCGATTGATGGAAAACACCTAGGGTGAAGAGCAGATACCTAATAGCGATCATCATTTCGTCTAAAGAAAGTAGACTGTTATAGATAAAAAATTTTGTGAGCAGCAGAATGAATTATTATTATGGAAGATGTTTTATAAGAGCAAGTAAGATCAAGACTGTTAAGGCGTATAAATTTATCAGTGGCGCAACTAATGTAATGCGGGGGGCGAAACAAGGGGGAAAAATTGGTCGGATTTGAGTCACCGCTTGTTTGTACATATGCACGAAAAATAAATTATCATTATATCAGGAAAATATCAATTTGAATACAAATATAGAAAATTTTCTAATATGTTATGGTGAAGCTGGACAGTTTATTCTAAAAGTTTATATGAATAAAAATAAAGATAGTTATATGTTAACATAATCCGATAAAGTTTGATTGACAATGGTAGAGATACACCGAGATAATGTAAGAATGACCACCCTACAATTAATAATCAATTATTTACAATCCTAGTTTATAAAGAATCATTAAGTTAATTAGTCAGTCTGCTGTACGTATTAACAAATCAAAATTAATTATATAAGGTATTTTTGTATTTTTGATTAATGATTATCTACTCTATGTTAATTATCTAGATTGATATTTATTATTGAGCAAGCCACCAATATTTTTAGAAAAGAACTATCTATACTGGTACAATTAATTAATCGCGTATATAAAATTTTAAAAAATTATGAAGTTGAATGAAAAATTCAAAACTTTTAATATGGCGCTAATGAAAAATGATTAATTTTGAGAGAGATATGAAAATCCTTGAATCGAGGTTACAGTTGGCTTTCTCAAAATTAGAAACCATTTCAGTCAAAAGTATTTCAGTTTTATTCATTTGATTTCACAGTATTTTTTTGTTAGAACTACAAATTTTTTTCCGTGTAAAGTTGTATTAACAAATATGTTTTGCTGAAATCTTTAGTTTGCTTAATAACGTAATGTGTCAACATAAAACAGAAGATCCTTGGGCAGAAATCTCTTGTCATACTGTAAGCGTAAGTTCAAATAAAAATATCTTTGATGATCGAAGACGTTATCTCTGTCAAGGCTGCAAATGAAATTAAAGAAAAAAAGAACCAGCGTGTCCACAAAAATTAAATAAAAAAAATTCCAGACTGTTCCCGGATTTCTCTCGGACTTATTTTTCATTTTGCGCGATCATTACTATTTGTAGTCCAAAATTTAATCTTGTAAGATTCTGATTGTCGAATCTTCCCGGAATGAAATTAAATAATATTAACCACAAAAAACAAATTTTCGCCAAAGGAGTTAATTTTAAACTATATACTTGAATTTTATACCAAAATAATAAAATTTTTAACAAAGAAAGACAAGTTTTCAATAAACTAGTTTAATTTCCTAATTTCTTTACTTGTGATTTTATGAACTTTATAAAAATCTAATCAGTGACCCATTTTCTTAAAAAAATTCCGACTGCTTTCATGGTATCATAGATCTTACAATTTGATTGCACAATCAACAAGTAAATGAATAACTTGAAATGTATGAGTTTTACTGTTATTAATTAATTTTTCAACGGAAAATTTCAACAAATTCTCGAGGTCATTATCATTAAATCTTTCTAAGAGATCTTAAGTTTTGTTTTTTTAAACAAACATTAAGAAATTATTCTCATAAAAAAGCAAAACTTACGTTTGTGTGGAAATTTTCGAATGATCTTCGAATTAAACTTTTATATGCCATTAAACCTAAAATCTATATCCAATAAACACTTAACATGGACGAAAATAAAATTCTGATATTTAAGGAATTTTGTACTAGGAAAAAAAATGAAATTCGTTTGAAATAAAGTGTTTTCGCAAAGAAAAAATTATTATTATTTTATCAAATATTTTTCAATGTTTAATGGTTTGAATAAAACTTGAAATCCTAAGGATTACTTTTGTAAAATACCAAATTAATAAATTTATTTTCCTATCTTCTGCAAAGAGTAAAGTTAAAGTACTCATTTATTGAAAAAATAAGTATTCTTACCAATTGTTTAAAAAAATATTCAAAATTATTTCTGGGAGATTAATATCAACTTTTGAAGTTAAGGCTAATTTTTAATAGGTCACCCGGTTAGTGGTCCGATGCTATCCGTTAGTAGCGTATTTTATAATTTGTTTTAACACATAATTGATATTTATTTAAAACATGAATAATATAATAAAAAACAGATTCATTGCGCAAATTCATATAATTTTTCCTTATTAACTAGGCAATAACTTTTAAATATATTATATCGGTGGAAGCGACATAGTCTATTTACTTAGACTTCTTACTGTTTCAATAAAGTAGAAAATGTTACAAAATCACGTTTTTTTTAAAAAATTTTTTATTTTTTAAGTTTCAGTTTCGCATTTCTGTAACATTGATACAATAATTATTTAATACAGACTAAAATAAATTTGATATATATTTTTCAAAGAAAGTTAGTTGTTATCCGCTATCGAATTTCAAAATCTTGTTTTAACTACTTTCATATATTTTATTTGTATATCATATGAAAATAATAATAACCAATATATAAACAGAGACAGACTTTGTTTGAATTTTTGAACCGTGAATTATTCTCATTTAATGACTGAAAAGCTTAGAAGTAATTTCCAACAAATTTTGAAAAAGTAATTTAACAAATTTCAAATTATTTGAACAATTATTAATTGCTTAGATAATTTATATTTTCTTTCACTTTTTTGATACCATATCATAAAAAAGTTATTATCTTCTGACATTAATGATACAATTATTAAATGGTTGGAGGATTATTTTTTGTTGTAGAAATGTTGTGTTTTTTACACAACTTCTATTTGTTTTTATTTTTTCTATGTCAAATCATTAAACTTTAACTCTTTCTCTAACTAATTAACTAATTAAGGAATGTGAGGAATATTAATTTCTCGTTTAAGACATTGAACAATTTTTGATCAAACCATTATTTATTATTTAATTCTGACTTTTCATGCGAAAGATGGAGATAATTTTATTTTTAAAATTTTTTTAAAATAATGCGGTTATTATTAAGATATTAAGATATACAATTTGTTTTATTATATTATGAACAGTGACTGTTACTTGTTAGATTAATGAGTCAATTAATTTGTGTTCTCATAATATAACAAAATAAATGGATTAGGCAAATAATAATTGTTTGAACGGTTGAAGAATGACTTCTTTATAATAACCGATATGGTGTAAAAATCATAAAAAAACTAAACTCTTATTCACCTCTACAAAAAAAAAAAGTTAAAAGGAGAAGATAATTAGTATTTTAAACATTTAATTATGTCTAAATTGAAAACTATTACTCTTGAACTTCATTAAGTGTGTCATTAATAGCAGAAAATACGAACTTTTCATAATTTATTTCAAACAAAAAGTAAATCAAATATTGATTGTTTAATCAACTAAAAAATGCCTAAAACAAAAAATATGTCTTATTCTCAACATTCGCTTACAGTGTCAATAATTCTACAAAATGCCAACTTATCATGATTTATCTAACTGTTAATTTATTATTTTTAATTGAAGAAAAATTAAATTTAACTGTTAAATAAATAATTTTATCACTTTCTATGAAATCACAGGTAAGAATTAAATCACAGAGTAAGATCGGATTTTTTATTACAATTTTATTAATTAAAAAAAAACTGTTATGCAAAAAAATCAATGTCAAACGAACAAAGGCTAAAAGAAAGCTGAACGAAAAAAAAATTCACTACACAGATCACTTGAGAACAAAATAATACGATATGCAATGAAATCTGACTAAAATATGTTTACGTAGGGAATATGGAATAACTTGGAAAAAAAATTATTTTAGAAAAAAAAAGCACAATCCGTTTGTAAAACATAGGTAATTTATCAAACAAATTCAATTTCTTTATATCCAGAAGAAAAATTTCTGGAAATTAAGTTTTTCAACATAAATTTCAACCATCTATTTTTGCATCCAAAATTGTCAAAAAATAAATTGGAATATTTTAAGGCAAATTTGTTAGTTTCACAGGATTTAATAAAAGTTAAAAAAATTAGAATTTTAAAAAAAAGTACTCAGAATTTTTGAACAAATTGTAAAAATAATTGAGAATTTGAAAACATTCTAAATAATTAAAAACTAAATGTAGATTTTCTTAACATTTTAAAATAAAATTTTGAATCTGTTTCAGAATTTTGAGAGGATCTAAGATAATAAAACGTTTTTCTTAAAATTCCTGGGAAAATCTGACATGATCTTTTATTTTGAAAATATTAATTTTAACATATTGTTAAAAAAGATTTCAAAATACATACAAAATTGTCCAAAAATGATTTGGAACCTTTTAAATGATTTTTTTCAGTTTCTCCGGATTTAATAAAAGATTTTTAAAAATTTTAATAATTGAAAAAGAATACTTAAAGCTCCTATAATAATTTCCAAAATAATTCAATGTTTGAAAACATTCCAAATGATTAAAAGCAAAATGTTGCTTTATACAAATTTCGATAAAAAATTTTCAACCAGTTTCAGAATATTGAGAGGTTTTGAGATAATACAAAATTTTTTTCAAGATTCCTGAAAACAATTAAAATGACATTTGTAGTGATTTGTTTAATTTTACAGAAAAAATTTTCACAATTAAAAAAGAATACTTAAATCTTAAATAGACTTTTAGGATAATTTAATGTTTAAAAACATTTCAAATGATTAAAAAAAAGATGTAGATTTTATAAAATTGTGAAATTAAATTTCAGTCCAGTTTCAAAATATTGAGAGGCTTTGAGATAATACAAACTTTTTCTTAAGATTCCTGAAGAAATTAAAAATCACTTTTCATTTTAAAAAATTTATTCTAACAGATTATCGAAAAAGTTTTAAAAGATATCTAGAATTGTAAAATAATAATTTAGAAAATTTTAAGTGATTTTTTTTAATTTCCCATAAATAAATAGAAGTTCTCAAAAAATCTAAATCATTTTGAAAACTACCTAGAATTTTTGAACAGCCTTTAAAAATAATTAGAAATTTAAAAAAAATTCCGAATAATTTAAAACAAAATGTAGATTTTTTAACATTATGATATATTTAGAATTCGTTTTCAGATTTTTTAAGGATTTGAAATAATACAATTTTCTTCCTAAGATTCCTGGGAGAATTAGAAACTCTTTTTTTGTTTTGTAAAATTAATTTTAACTGATTACTAAAAAAGATTTTAAAAGACATGCATAATTGTTGAAAAATAATCTGCAACATTTAAAGTGATTTCTTTAAGTTTTCCAGAATTTACTTAAAAATGTAGAAAAAATTAAAATCATTTTGAAACATATTAAATATTTTTGAAAAAGTTTCAAAAATAATAAAAAATGTATAAACAATTAAAATAAATCAAAACGAAATAGAGATTTTTTTAATATTTTAAAATAAAATTTTGTATCTGTTTCAGAATTTTTAGAGGATTCAAGATAATACAAGGTTTTCCTTAAAATTCCTGTGTGAATTTGACATTTATTTTCATTTCTGAAAATTAATTTTAACAGATTTTAAAAAATTGAAAAAGACATTAAAATTGTAAAAAAAAAAATTCGGAACATTATAAGCGATTTTTTTAGTTTCCCAGGATTTAATTAGAGTTTGTCAAAAAAAAATTAGAATGAAAAAAATACTTAAAACTCTTAAAAGAATTTCAAAAATAGTTAAGAATTGAAAAATATTTTGAAGAATTGAAAAAATTCATATTTTTTTACATTTCGAAATGAAGCTTTGAATCTGCTTTAGAATTTTGAAAGGTTTCAAGATAATACGTTTTTCTTAAGATTCCTAGGAAACTTTGAAATGACTTTTTATTTTCAAAAATTAACTTTAACGGATTGTTAAAAAAAAATTCAAAAGACATCCAAAATTGTTGAATAATAATTTGGAACATTTAAAGTGATTTCTTTCAGCTCTTCAGAATTTCTTAAAGATGTAGAAAAAATTAAAATCATTTTAAAAAATATTAAGAACTTTTGAAAGAGTTCAAAATATAATAAAAAATTGATAAACATTTGAAATAAATTAAAACGAAATAGAGATTTTTTTAATATTTTAAAATAAAATTTTGTATCTGTAAGAATTTTTAGAGGATTTAAGATAATACAAGGTTTTTCTGAAAATTTCTGGAAAAATTTGTAATTTCTTGTCATTTGTGAAAATTAATTTTAACAGATTATTAAAGATTGGAAAAGACATTAAAATTGTCAAAAAAAAATTTTAGAATATTATAAGTGATTTTTTTTAGTTTCCCAGGATTTAAAAAAGTTTTTCAAAAAAATTAAAATTAAAAAATACTTAAAACTCTGAAAAGAATTTCAAAATTAGTTAAAAATTCTAAAACATTTGAAATAATTGAAGAAAAAATTTATTTTTTTAACATCTTGAAATAAAGTTTTGAATCTGTTTCTGAATTTTGAGAGGTTTCAAGATAATAAATTTTTCTTAAAATTCCTAGGAAACTTTGAAATGACTTCTTAATTTGAAAAATAAATTTTAACAGATTGGTGAAAAAGATTTCAAAAGACATCCAGAATTGTCAAAAAATAATTTAGAACATTATCAGTAATTTTTCTTTAGTTTCTCAGGATTTTATAAAAGTTTAGCGAATAAATTAGAATAAGTAAAAATACTTAAAGCTTTTAAAAGCATTTTTAAAATAGTTAAAAATTTTAAAACATTTTCAATTAATTAAAAATAATTTATATTTGTTTAACATTTTGAAATTAAGTTTTGAATCTATTTCCGAATGTTGAGAGGTTTTAAGATAATATATTTTTCTTGTAATTCTTGGAAAACTTCGAAATGACTTCTTATTTTGAAAAATAAATTTGAACGGATTATTAAAAAATATTTTGAAAGTCATCCAAAATTGTAAGAAAATAATTTAAAACATTTTAAGTGATTTTTTTACTTTTCCAGGATTTAATAAAAGTTTTAGAAAAAATTTAAGTCATTACAGAAATACTTAGAACTTTTGATATAATTTCAAAAATAATAACAAATTTTAAAACATTCTAAATAATTTGAAACGAAATGTAGATTTTATAACATTATGAAATAAAATTTTGAATTTGTTTTAGGATTTTGGAAGGTTTCAAAATCATACAAAATTTTTCCTTAGATTCCTGGGAAAAATTAAAATTAATTTTTTATTTTTAAAAATCATTAAAAATAGATTATTAAAAAGGATTTGTAAAGGCATTCAAAACTGTAAAAATAAATAATTTGGAACATGCAAAATGATTTTCGTTAATTCACTACGATTTAATGAAAGTTTTAGAAACAATTGAAATCATTTTTTAAAAAATATTCAGAATTTCTTAACGAGTTGCAAAAATAATTAAAAGATTAAAATTTTTTCAAATAGTTCAAAAGAAAAAGCAGTTTTTTTTTAACATTCTAAAATAAAATTTTTAATCTGAGGATATCGTGGATTTATATATTTTTTTACATCTTCAAATTTTACAATTTATTAGAGTTTAAGTATTATTTATTAATGGAGCATTTGAATTTAAAAAATGTAAGGAAACAGTTATAAACTTTTAAATTCTGATAAATGTTTATTAATGACAACAAAATAATTTATAATAGAACGGAAACTTTTAAATTTCAGAAGATTGTGATCCAAATACTTAAATTTACCACCATTCAGCTGCTTGATTTTGTTACAATTTTAGAATAATTAATTACTGTTACACTTATTATCACTAATAAAAAATATTCCTAGTAAAAATTTTGAAACAGCTTTAAGTTTTTTATTTTTTTAGGCTTTTCCTAATGCATTGCAATGCAAAAGTCAGCCGTCCTTATCGGAGCGCCAACTGTCGGATTAGTTCACTGGTCAGTATGCTAGAGCTAGAGATGGGAGTGACAGCGTTCTGACCGTCATTTACCTGTCATTTACCGGTCATGTGTTGTAAATAGGTATATGCGGTAAAAATTAAAATATAAAGAAATAACTAATTAAAAGTGATTAAATACATTTTTTTTCATTTTTTCAGATTATTCGCATTAAAATACGTGAATCATATTGGAAGATGCGCAAAAAGAAACTGTAGATAAAAATGAAATACATGTTTGATGTGCAACATAACCAACAAATCCTAAGCCTTACGGGTCGAGATTTTAAAAACACGAATGGCTAGCTTATAAAAAGTTTAACGTGTAAATGAAGGATTTTTAGAAAAAAACTTTTATATTAAAACTATAATAAAAAGAAAAAGAGCAAAACCCCTTCCTTATGCCCAGAAACAATCTCCCGAAACCTGTCAAAGGAAATCTAAGATATCGAAGACAAGGATAAATACTAATCCATTTTTTGTTAATGATGTACATATTATTAATAAAATCTAGCATGATAACATCAATTATAATATTCTAATACAAAAATTAGGAAATGATAAGAATTTCATTAAATAATACAATTTATACACAGCAAAAAAAGAATTTTTAAAATTGGTCACTCTTGTATTAAATTTTAATCTTGCAGCAAGACAACACTCCTACCGCAAGGTTAGCATCAACTGGCACAGCTGTTAAGAGTGGAGCGCTCTTACTGCTAGTGAGAATAAATCATATGTCCGGAAAGCCTTCTTTATCTAATTCAGCAGTCAACCACCCTTCCGACGGTTAGAAGAGTCAAGTTGTGCGATAGTAAGTGCTATACGCTCTTGCGGTAAGAGTGGAATCCACTCTTGCTGCTAGACGATTCCGATTAACCTTGCAGTCAGGCTGCACTGTGCTCTTATTTTTCGGTCAACTGACTGCAAGGTTAAAATAGACTTGCGGCTAGATTTTTTTTGCTGTAAACTACCTCATCTTACAAATAATAAGCTATAAATAATATTGAACCCGCAAATATGCCTTCACACATTTCCTTCATTTTTCAAGCACTATAATCTGATTTCTGCTAATTCAATTAGCTTACAACAGCAGATCCAAAGGGGGAGGAGTTGCACCCCCCCCTTAGACTTAAGGAACAAAATCTAAGATTTAATTAGGTATTAACTAAAAAACTAAATAGAAAATCAGGCTCGAAAACTCTCTGGAAAATTTTACTAGATTAATTCTCAAATTTTCAACGTCCAAATCGGTCAATATTTTTGGGATTTATGTTTTTTTTAACCAAAAAATTAATTTTTTTTTTTTACCGTGCACTGTGCTCGAGGGTGGTCCAAAAATGAATTGGGATATTTTTTTCTAATTTTTGTGCATATCGACTGAAAATTTGTTTAAATACACAAAAAAATGAATACATTTATTATTTTTCTAAAAGGAAAAGATATTTAGAGGTGGCGCAGGCCCCATGAAGCTTAACACCTATTTCACATAAGAAAAAAAGACGTTTTTGTACAATTTTTCTAGAATCGTCAATATTAGCTAATTTGAGTTGGAATTTAACATTTATTTTTCCAATTAGCCATAGAATACGAGTAAAGCATTACTTTTCAAATATTGCCCCTATAAGTCTGTTTTATAGGATCCTAAAAAACCAAAATGTTGTGCAAATTTTTAGCGCTAATTATGATTCTTTTAAAGATTTTTTTAAATGTAAATTGTTTTCAATGCATAAAACACTACTTTATACAGATAAATAGATATAAAAATAAATGTTTTTCAAATTTATTATTGTTTTTAGCAATTTTCTCGTAAAATAGAGGTAAAAAGACACAGTTTTTAACAAAATTTTCTACTTTTTGTCCAATTTTTAATTAGATTGAGGTAAAAGTTAAATAATTTTTACAGACCTTATTGTTTAAATTATTTAATATTTTTGCTAATAATAATTTTTTCAAATAATAATGATTGCTTTAACTAATTATTATTGTACATAGCTATTTTCTTTTATATTAATACTAAAAAAGTTGCGGTTTCTTCTGAAATTTTTCGGTTTTTTTAATTTTTCAATTCAAGTAAAGAATTGAATAATTTAAGTTAACAAAAATAATTGTTCAAACCATTTTGTTACAATTATTATTGACATTCTCTTTCCTTAATAGTAGAAAATTACGGTTTTTCTGAAATTTTTAACTATTTGTCTATTTTTCACTTGAAGTGACTTCACAATTTAGTTTAGCTAAATAAATTTTTTATAACTATCTTTACGTATATTATTGCCAGATTTTTTTTTAAATTTTAAACTTTTTGTCCACTTTTTAATTAGTGAGGTGATAATTAATGCAAGTTCACAAAAATAGTTCTTTAAACAATTTATTATTGTTTTAATTACCTTCTCTTACATAAATGCTAAAAAGTTGTGATTTTTGCTGAAATTACTTATTTTGACTTAACTTTTTGCTTATGAAAAAAAATTAATAAACATTAGAGAGAATCATATTTTAAACATTTTATTTTCTTTTGTGAATATATATTTCTGCAATAAAACATATATTTGAATTATTCTTTAAAATTTATTGTATATGAATTATGTATTGTATGTAAATTTTCCTTGAAGTGATTACTAAAAGCCTTTTTGTTTAAATTAATATTTGTAATCAATATTTGTCCCTAAATGGCATTGTTATCAACTCACTCAGTAAGAATTTGCCAAAAAGTTGAAAAATTAAAAAAAAACGGCAACTTTTTAGTAATTATCTGACGAAAGATAATTATAAGCAATAATGCATTGTTTAAAGAATTATGTTTGTTAACTTGTATTAATTAGCACTTTACAAAGTAGGTAAAAAAATGACCAAAAGTGAGAAAAACCGCAACCATGTAGCATTACTATAAGGGTAGATAGTTTTTAACAGAAATAATTTGTTTAAACAATTATGTTTCTTGAATTTTAATAATCATTATCAAACTCTAAGTAAAGAGCAGACAAAACGTTGAATATTTTAGACAAAAATGGAACTTTTTAACATTATTTAAAGATAATATTATTAAAAATAATAATAAATTTTCTTAACAATAATACTGGTAACTCCAAATAATTATATATTTTACTGTAATTAAAATTAGATAAAAAGTTGAAAATTTGGGAAAAAATAAAATTTTGTAACATTATTATTTTATCATCTCACTTGAATTGAAGATTGGACAAAGGGTGGAAATTTTTGGATAAAACTGCGACTTTCTTACTACGTTCTGAAAGAAAATTGCTAAAAACAATCAAGAATCGTTCAAACAATTTAAATAAACATTTAATTACCTTATTATATTCAACAAAAAAAGTTATTTTAAATCATTGGAATGAGCCCCTACCGCTTTTTACATACATACGTTAAGAAAATTCACAATCGCCCCCTCCGAAAAATTTTCTGGATCCGCCCTGGTAGGACGAATATT
>JAUELO010010484.1:0-10599 GCA_032357855.1 Amphibolips quercusostensackenii
CAAAGCATGCAATCGTGCCTTGTAACTATTTCGTACAGGGGTCAAACTGGTATCGTAGCACTCTAGCAGGTCATCGTTAAGTTGATCCGTCCACCCAGAGATATTGAGATTTTGCGGTCCATCACATTGACACCTTTTTGATTGTCTATCCTAACACTGGGGTAGTCAGCATTGTTCTCCGACCCATTGTTGAGAGCTATGCGCGTTAGATTGTTTTGAAGCGCACTTACTACAACTACGCTTAGGGCTCATTTCTTTGGGACTATTCCTGGACAATTGTCTGCGACTGCCTAATAATTATTGTGACCAGATTCAGCAGAAACCTTTGGTACAGGGTCCCTCTGTCTGCAACTCAAGGACGCGTTCGATTGCTTTTACATTGGCCCTACGGCTTGATTCCAAAGGAATCGAAACCGATTTTTATATACATATATAATAAAAATATATACATAATATAATATATAATTATTATCTTGATTTTTTATTTTTAATAAAAGTTATTTAAAGTTTTAAAACATTGAAAATGTAGTAATAATTTATTTAGTACTTTAAATTATTATTTAATTATATCACTTATACAAATGTATATTTAAATCTTTGGATTCGAAATTTCTGAATCGTTTGGCATTGGCCGTTGAGCTTTAAGAGCTTTCCTTATTTCGTGAATGAAAGTTTACTAATTTTCTTGAGAGAAAGTAACTTGGTTAGTAACACAATTGTACGTTAATATGAAGCCAATAAAAATTCCAATAATATACGTAAAAGCGAGTAGCAATTCCAGTATAATGCTATAATTAACTCTCAAATAACCACAAATATATAAGCCTTTGTTTGGAACTATCTAACCAGATATGAATGTACACGTCGGAATGTCTACTTGCCTGCTAAGCGCTACAAAAAAACTAATACATTTTTCCAAGACTCTGAAAATTGTAAAGTTAAATCAACAGCTAATTGTTACGTTCAAAAGGCTTTTTTCTATTATTAATTTTCAGATTTGCCTTTCGAAAGTTGTATTAGTATAACGTTTAAAAGCAGTTACTGGATAGTGATAAAAAGGACAAGCTTTTTTTCTTGACATAATAATTTTAGACACTTTAGGATCTAGCCTTTTATTCTAAACAATGGTGCAAAAAATATTATACTAGATATAAAGCTTTAAAATATAGCGTTGCAAAAATTTTAACATACATATGTTTTAAAGTTTTTAGGAAATATCAGCAAATTTAAGATATATACAAAAAGGTTACTTAAAAACGTTCTAAGGATGTTATTTGTATTTAAAAAATTTGACATTATCGAGTAATGTATTGATTTATGTGAAGATATTTCGGAATAACGGAAAATTGTGTTGAGTTATTATGATAAATGATTTCGAACATTATGATTATCATCTAGTTTTTATTAAAATTGACGGTGGCGATTTGTTTGAAAGTGTATGAAGAAGTGCAAAGAATCCTTATTTAGAATATTCACGTGTTATTTGAAAACTGTTTATTGCCGTCACAATTTTCATTTCACTTAAAAATAACTGTATACGTGATTTTATGTTAATAATGCCTTAGGAAATAGGAAAATGAAACATTAAAACATGAAAACAACCAATTTTCAGCCTGCACTCAACTCTACATCCTAATATATCAAACAGATTGGCATACAGTTTTAATGAAAGGCCTGTAGCAAAACATTCTCGATATGTGACGTGCACCGAACAAAGGGTTATTACACAGAAAAGTGAGATTTTTCAGGGCGAGCCGTCGAAGTCGACCCCATAGACGCTACTTTTAGGAGAGAAGGAAGACTCACGAAATCTTTCCTCTCCATTTCTCACTACATTTCCACGCATATAGCGGCGCTGCTGCCGCGTTTTCATTTTCTTCCTATGGTCAAATTCAATTATGTTTTAAAACACAAATCGTCAGAACTTAGCTAAATATTATTAAAAATATTAATTAATTGCAAAATCATATCGGTCTTTAAGCAAGTTTTTTTTTGTTTTGGCGAAGAAAAGTATCCACGGAACTTCAGAGTTGAAATAACTTCTAGTAAGACAACTGTCTAACTGGAAGTTCCTCACTATGAAAGGAAGATTTTTAGAAATTTTTAGATGCATTCATTAAAAATTGACAAAAATATCCATTATGTAAGAAAAAACGCGACGCCCTTTACGATTGCACCGTGACACAGTAGTCTTAAAAGCCTAAAAAGCTTGACAAAAGTATAACATGTTCGTAAAATAAGCTAAGTTTCATTACTCACGAGTTTTTGGGGTCGCTCCTTAAGAATCAGATGTCAATAACAAAATGGCGCATCCAATATGGCGGGCAAGTATGCCATATTGGATCCGCTATTTTGTTTTCGGGATTTTTTACATCGTATTTGTAATCAGCGACCCCAAAAACCCGCGAGTAACGAAACTTTGCCCATTTTATGAACATTTGATACTTTTGGCCATCTTTTCGCGATTTCGTGCCACTATGATTAACACGCACTCACCTGGCCTGTGTTGACGAGCGCGCGCTTACAAAAAAACCCATAACAACGAATATGGCAAAAATGGGAAGCTATTTCTCAAATATTCTTCATCAATAGACATTGATTCTTGTGATTTAATGAATACGTTGACCAATGCTCACCAATAAGCAGCTTTTAGCATGTTTTTTTAAACTTTTTTGTTTGCGTGAGAATTTATGACAAGAACATTTCGACGTCACCCATATTACATATCACGCATTCATATAAAACGAACCATGCAAAAAAGTCAACACAAATGCCTTCAACAGCAGTTTTCATGTCGCAAGTTACGAATCAAGCTCCTTCATGTAAAGTTAGACCACATTTAACTGAGCGTATATTTTTACGTTTTAAGCAATTAGCGAAAAAATGCAAACAGATAACTTTCAGATGCTTTCGAAAGTCGCGTAAGCATGATAACTCTCTACCTTTTCAGCGCTAAGTACACAAATGCGTTTTAAGCAAAATGTTCTATTTCAAATTTAAAAATTTATTTTTTATTTTTTATTTATGGCCAGCTTTTCAGATGTTTCAGACTACTGTGCGTGAGCTGCTTAACGTTCGACTGTACTATCGGCGGTATTCGCCTATAAAGGATGCGACTTTTCCAAGAATCAGCATGCAATTAAAAAGCGAAAAATGTAAAGAGACAGAATATAAGCCCTCTGATTTATGATATCAAAGCTAATCAAAAGATTAGGTGGAAGTAAAATATTCTAATCGTAATCGGTCAATGATTAATCCATAAAAACGCCATTATTAAAATGTTGATGTTTCGTAAAAAGTGTTCACCTATCGCGGAATGATTAATCCATAAAAACGCCATTATTGAAATGTTGATGTTTCGTAAAAAGTGTTCACCTATCGCGGATTAAATACAATAAAAGAAGAAACAAATTAAATTTATCGAATTACTTGCTAGCACCCTTTGCCTATTTTGACTATGGAAAAACGAACGGGAGACGAGAAAAGAGATAGGTTGTAGACGCGGTTCACAGATGGGGTATAGACGAGACAAGGAGATGTGTGGTGAGTGGTGGAAGGTGGTTCACGGGATCTCGAGCTCTCGAGCGGTAGCCGGATTTCTCGGGTACCTAACAACTCAATTATTTGCCATCATAACGCTCGAAATTTTTTTTTATGCTTTCATAAAAAAGAGCGACTCGAGAACTATGGAAGGGTAAAAATAGCTCGATTTCGATTTTTTTAAAGCAAGCCCCCTTTCATCAACGTACGCCACACATGCATTTTAAGAATTTTCGATACCTTTAATTATTTTTTAAATTTTGCGTATAGAGTGTAAAAATGAATATTTAAAGATCAATTAAATAATGGAATTTAAAAAATTTAAGGTATCGAAAATTATTGCAATATATATATATATATTTTTTTACTTTATATATTTTTACTCTGCCTAAAGGGCGCCAGGTAGTTTCTACTAAAGTACAAAAAAAAATGCTAAACATTGTGGTGATTTTAACAATAAATTTTAATCGACACTTAAGCTGATTAAATCACATGCAAAGTTACATGCCAACTAGCTTGCTTGATAGAGGGGCGAGTTAAGGATTACGCAGAGAGTAGGAGCAGAAGGAATTGTAACCCACTTCTTTTTTTAATGAAACAATAGAAGTTGTATTCAACTAGACACAAGGAATTTATACACAAGACGATGCCAACAGTTTCACTTAGATTTACAGAGGTTAGACTAACGCCATAGCTTTTCAGATTTGTCACCTTTAATTGTTAACGATTCCGAGCGGCAGTCCATATCAGCGCACGAAATACTTTGATTGCAGTCAAACTAACTCGACAGCGAAATTGTGAGATTAAAGTAATAAAAATAAATTACACTGTCTCGATTAGATAATTAATTAATGTTTGACCTTGACCAAGGTCAGCCAGGAAACAATTTCAATGGAGTGGGTCTACCATTTTGACCCACTACGTGAACGCGACAAACAAAAATTTCAACAATTAAGAATAAAAGACAAGTCGGAGGCGCTTACCTAGGAGAAGTCTTGCTCCTCGGTTGTTCCTTTATATTATTTTTTTTTTATATTTACGCTTCAATTGTTTCGAGTGCGTTAATAATTATCATCGTTCTTGCGCTAGCGCGCTTATTCGTCGAGCTTAGAGTAACGAATGATTAGAGAATCGCGTCGTCCTCCCTCGTTTCGTGTGTCAACACAGGAATGCCACACGCGAGAGAATACTAGAACCAACGAGTGAGAAGAATCACCGATAGAAGGAGACAACTGCCAGTTTTTTGACCTGCTGCGTGGTGGCGCACAGTCTATGGCGGTCCCTGAGCGCAAGCTCCCGTGGTATGCTACCCTTCGACGCCGCCATGTTTTTCCTAACACTCTTGTACGCAGCGCGAATCTCATCCATTGCGCATGTGCTAGGAATCCTCTTATTAATCACTGGCATTGCTGCACGTCCACCCTGGTGGCTTGCTTCTGTAGAGATTGACAGGCGTTGTTGTTATGGGTGGGTGATCCACCTCTAAGCCCCTCGAGTCTGTTATGAAATAAAATAACAAGGAAGGATAAAACATTAGAAATCTGACAAGAACTCTCTCTCTCTCTCTCTCTTAGTTTGAAATCCCGTGGTCCGGCGGATTATTCGGCTGGTCATGTGATCCAGCACTCCATTTTTGACAGGTGATTAGTCTTCCTACCTTCGTTATTTTTGGCGGTAGAATTAAAAATATAAAAATCAATATTCAATCAAATCAATAAAATATAATTCGTGAGTGGGCTTTTTTTCTTAAGCCTTGGCCGAAGAACACTTATGCTCACGGGCAAGTTTTCTACTGCTCTAGTACAGCAGAAGTTTTTGATTCGTTACTCTAAACTCATTTTCCTAGTGATTTTACAACCTAGATTCAGTAATATATACTGTTTTGTGCGGGGTCATGAATTACTTTTTCACTATATATATATGCGTACGATAATTAATTGGTATTTTTTACTAACCTTATATCGGTAAATCCATACAGGGTTTCTTTTACTTACTGCGCATTATTGTCGGTATCCGCCGAGTCTTTATTCTTTAGCGGTATTGCACTTTTACGCTTGCTGTCTTATCATAGGTAGTGCATTTATTGCAGTTAGATATACCATCGGATGAGTCTCTTCAAGCATATGATTTTATATACGGGCAATCATCACGTGGATTCATTCTGAGGGTAAACCAGGTTACCTCAATTTATGCGTTATATTAAAACTTGAATACTGCAGATGTACAGTCCTTCTTCTTAGAATCATAATCGCCCTCGATAAGTCTTAGAATTTACTTCGCAAGGTCTAAGTGAAAATTGTAATTTCGTTTAATGCGTTTTAGTTTTAATTTGCATTGTCCTAAATTCTGATAACCGTGACAAAACAGAAGTCGTTTTGATAGATTTTTATAGTCTTTAATAATAATTATATCTTTTAAATCCGTTTCATTAAACCTAACCTAAAATTCTGTTCTAAAGATAAGATTTCTATAACGCTTTAGAAATTTCGTCACCCTTAGAAATTTCACTGTTTTACACTCCTTCCCTTAAAGCGTTTAAATGACAATCTTAGTTTGATTTATTTATTAAATCCTAAAATATAGGTTATTTTTATATAATTGATTAATTGCTGAATTAGGTCTAATTTCTACCTTGGCCTTACTTAGTTTAACTTAGCTTTTTAAATGGTGCGTTCTTCTTTGAGGATCTTCGTTGGAGTTGGTGATTCGCGGTATATGAGTGTTTATATGTATATGATTGAGACTCAATATAATGGGTGTGGCGGTTCTTTCCTTCGGTCAGTCCCCTATTTCTCATCGCGGTCATGTTTCATTTTTCGAGTCAGCGACCTTTACGAATCGTGACGTCACTGCATGGAGTTAAGGTTCTATTTGTCTTATCTTTCTTTTACTGTTCATTTTGCTGGAATTCTGCTACTTTGCTACTGGCGTTCCTCTGAATATGCTCCTAATAGCCTTAATAGAATGTTATGTATATGCATACATTTTATCGTTTATATTCCTAGCAAGGTATAAAGCAGTGGCGCGCCCTTCTGGGATAAAAGTCTGCGTGTGATAAGCCAAATTTTACGTGTCGCACGTTTCTCTTTAGCTTGTAACTACCGTCGGTTTGGCAGATATTTTCATTTGGAAGACCGCTGCCTGCTTCGTTGCTACAGGTGTTCCTTTTGCATCACTGAAAGTTATATTAATTTTGTAGTTATACTACTAGATGTGTATGATAGTTATAGTTATCTTAAGATCTTATCACTCGAACAACAAGAATTATAATTAAATGACCGAAAGTTATGGCTTTGTTCAACATACTTAATGAATTTCTTTAACCTGCAACTTAGTTTATGGCTTAACCCTAACTCATACCCTTTTCTTTTGAAAATCTCTTAATAAATGTTGTATTAAAAATGTTTGATGGACTCCATGTATAATCATATTATACAAACATTATATAGCTGCTTAGCAAAAATGATATATACATTAATACTTTCTTATAGATTTTGGAATGTTGTTAAGACTTTTACCATTGTCATATAAAATTTTGTGATTGATGCTGATTCAAAGCTAAGATTAGAAAACGGAAGAACACTTTCAGGAAAAGTAGTCAGTCGACAGTACGTTAATCCTCTTCTTTTATTACCACCAAGATGGAGTTTCAAGATGGATACTCGGTTATTATTTTCTGTGGGAATCGAAAGGCGTTCATGTGTAGTTAAAATGTCTTCAATGATTGGGTTGTTTACTAAGTGATCATAATAAAAAATTTTAATGAAATTATTGCTTGTTGTAGTTGATTCGTCCAATCTGCACCCCAACAGACATTTTGTTGTAATGTTGCACGGTCATCATGGATCATGATGTGCATTTTCTTTTACATTGTGCCTCTTCTCATTTGGCGTGCTACTCTTAATGATGAAAAGCACGCCTGGTCAGTCCTAATCAGGAAATAGCACGAAATGGCACTCCTCTGTCCTCTCTTTTTAGAAGTTCCCGTCTTTCGTGATAAAGACGTAAAAGATTAGTTAGCTATTGTCCTTTAAGGTCATATAAAAAGTGAATACAGCTCACTTGAACAAATTGTATGAATAATAAATTTTCTTTCAAGCTTTGCCACTTAGCTGAGTAAAATGATTGGGAGAAATCGTGAAGATCTATCAATCTGAGTTAACTAATTTTATTTTTTGTTTAGAATCTTCTAAAATCTAATAAAATGATTTTATTGCTGCATCTAAAGTTCCATTGATCTTAAATTAATCTGTAATAGTAGTTTAACACATTTTGTACCTATAAATGTGTGCACTTGTGTATTGAAGAACTAATGAAGTAAAAGTCATACTGTGAAAGGCTAAAGTGATGTTTTTGATTCTATGACATAAGAATCTCTTTTTCTTCAATTATTTTTTTTTAAAAAGGCCTTAGAAGGAATTTAACAAGGTTAGCCAGCGTTTAGAGTGTTTGTGCTAATCCTCAAAATTGGCGTAATCATTTATTTCCAATAATTTAATAACATATTCCCTTCAATAACAGAAATAATTAGATCAGTGGACATGATATTTTGTGCAATTAAGGAAAATACAACATTCGACCAGTGAAAATAATTGTATGTACAATTTTAGAGAGAGTATTACAGTGTCTAGGGATTCATCTGTTTGTACGTTAATGAGTAAATTTTTCCCTTTAAAAAAATTCCCACATCCTGTAAAAGGCAAAATTATATTATTATTTAATATGAGTGCATTACGTCTGTTTCGCAATTTGTCAAATCAACTACGCCTGGAACTCAACTCTCATTCCCCTTGAAATAGAAGGGTATGTCAAAACTATTCATTTTATAGTATTTTTGGGATATCCGATTTATCTACGAGTTTGACTGTTTGTTGCGATAAGGTAATTCATTCGGCGATTCATCATTTTTGTTGTTCTATTAGAACTAATTCATTGATGGTTGAAAGATAATTCAGAATTTTTTAGGAAGATTCTACTTGTTCTGGATAATTTGCATATTTATTTTCTTCACTCGTTTTTCCATTCCTGACTTTTTGAATTTTTATTTCGCTTGGTTTGTTTTTAACCTGGTCCATAATTAAATTTAATTCTTTATTGAATGCCGTTTTACTATCTAAATCAAGTTCCTCGGTGGCTTTAATCATTATTATTTGAACTTCCTGTCTTCATAAACAGTAATTTGATCCTGCGCTAATTTCGATTTTCTATCGATAAATGGGATAGACTTCAAAGGGTTTAAATGCGTGACTAGAAAATTCTGACAAAATATAATTTTAGCCTTTTCTTGTGGGAGATGTTCTCTTCCTAGAATCCCATCTGTAACCAGAGGAAAACCTGGAGAGACTACGTGAAAAACTACTATGGATTTTTCTGTGAGTAGTTTTCTTATGGCTATTGTGAAAATTTTATTTCGCTTCAATTTCCTTATGTCTAAAGCTTCAGCTTCGCTTACGAATAATTCTTCTTTTACCGAACCTAATTTTATAATATTAATATCGGCTCCTGTGTTAATTAAAAATAATGCTTTTATATCTATTAAATTGGAGGATAAAAATTCGTCAGCCAGAAATTCAAAATCTTCGGGGTTATTATCCTCGTGCTAATAATATGTGTTTGGATATACTGTACTTTGCAACGGAGCTGTTGAAAAATAAGGATAAAGGTTATACGGCATGCAAATATATAGATGAAGTGAAATATAATTACAGTCGGAACTCGTTTACCGCGAAACTCGTTTATCGTGAGAATCGTTTATCGGAACATTCGGGACACGTTTATTGAAACGCTTGGCCCCTCCCCTTCCCCTACCGCGTTCCGATAATCGAAATTCATTCGATTCAGGGTCGTTCCGATAAACGAGTCCCGACTGTCGAAAATGGAGAGCTTTGGGCACTTATGGAATTCAAAATTTCAAGTCAATTAGAAAGTTTTTTATCAATACATGTATATGAACCAGGATTTTTCATTAAACGGACATGCGGGGTACGACTTCCGTCCCAAGATCTTGCATATTCAGGCTGATAATATATTGGGTCATGATAATAATTTGTTGAGTGGTGATGATTTAAATGTCTTGCTTCATAATCAAGCGCCACTTTTAAAGCGGAATCTAAGTTTTGGGGGTTTCTTGCTTCTACTAAACCTGAGATGCTGTCAGGTAAACCTCGTTCAAAGGTTTCGAGTGGGCAATCATTAGAAGGAGCTAGCAATTGTTATACATTAGGATACTTATCTTTGAGATCCGCCGGAACTTCCGATTTGAAAAGAATGACTCGAATGACTATGAAGCAATTCACTGACATTTTTTTCTCCATTCATTCCAATATTTGCAACTTCATATGTGTACCATGAGTATGTTTCACGAGGTGCAAATCGCTGTTTCAGATATTTAATTAAATTATTAAGAATCGTAAAATTTTTTTTCATGAATACTGTCTCGTGACGCCCATATTAATCGAGCGAAACCCGCTTTGAAATACTGTGTTTCACAGTTAGCCAGCACCAACGATTCTCCTTTTATGATGCTTTAAATAAAATTCTTAGCAGGCATGTTCTTGCAATTATAACTAAGGATGTTTACGGCCTCTTATTGTACTGCAAAACACTGTGTTATGGTTGTCATCATGGTTTCACTAAGGGTACGATTGATATCACCAGTATATCCGTGGCCGTGTTGTGATATATATGTCTGGACAGATATTCACACTTGTCAATTGTCAAGATTTAAATATCTCATCAAATGATCCTATTATAAGGAATCTTTTGGTATAAAATGAAGAATCCGTGATAAGGAACTTATGAGTGGATTCAATGGCTGTTTAGAAATGTGTAATGCTCTACAGATAGTGAATAGCGCGCGTGCATTTTCAGAACTTGATTGAGGAAGCAATAACTGACTTAGAAAATTGACTTTTTTTAGAAGCGAAATGACAATTGTGTTTATCAGACACAGCAGAATTCGTTACAAGAAAAGTAAACATCTGACCGCAAATGTGCACTTATCATTAACAAATAGTATAGCTTGGTTGTTCAGTGGAAAATACCGTAACAGCCAGACTT
>JAUELO010010492.1:0-11504 GCA_032357855.1 Amphibolips quercusostensackenii
TCATCTCCTTCTAAAACAGTTTTCGATTTAGTATCAAGCCCAGATCCAAAACCGAATCGACAAAGCGGATGTTAAGTCCATTAACCTGTAATGGAGGTAAGGTAGCTAATTTCTAAAAAGAGGGAGGTGTTAAGGGCCCTATAAAAATTGCCTTTGTTTTACTAGGGTTGAGAACTAATCCATTTTCCACAGCCTAATGGGCCACAAAATCATTGTCTTTCTGTATCCTACTTAGCAATCAATTCGGAGAGAAAAGAAACAAGAGGAACAAGATAGGGGCAAGGATGGATCCCTGAGGGACGCCACTCCTGACCCCGACCCAGTTCGATGACTCACCCTTACTAGTAGTTACTATCTGTGATCGATTACTTAAATAAGAAGCAAACCATTTGATGACTGTGCTAGAAATTTTTGAATGTTTTAGTTTAAGTAATGAGCGTTGATAGTCCACCATATAAAATGCCTTAGAGAAATCAAATAAGGCAAAGACCCTAATTTCCCTTCTATCCATAGCCAGTTTAATATCAGTAGTAACTTTAAGTGACGCTGAAGTAGTGCTGTCTCCTGCAAAAAAGCCGGACTGTAGGGAATTAATAAGATTATTGGAATTTATCTAATCCGTTAACTGGTAACTAACAATACGTTCCAATGGTTAAGTAATTGCATCTAGAATGGAAATAGGACGGAAATCTTTGGAAGAGCTAGGGTTGGAAACTTTTGGAATTGGCCTAATAAGAGCCGTTTTCTATGGATCAGGAAATATTTTAACCTAAAGGAAGGAATTGTTAATGTGCAGGAGGACTGGAATAATAACCGAAAGTGACAAACGGATCATTTTTATGGAAATGCCATCAATCTCTATTGAATTAGATTTTACCTCATTGAGTTTTTCCAAAAGAAATTAAGAAGAGATGACCGAAAAGAAAAAGTAAGTGTGGTCAAAAGAAGGTGGGGCAGTACTGCCAAGAGTACACGAAACTGGCCTAGACAACGGGAGGGTTGTAAAGGTATTCAAGAGAGCATTAGGAGAAAAAAAAGAGTCTGGAGAATCACGCTTGTGAAAAATCAACCCCAATCTCCTTAAATTGTAATTGTAAATTGTAAATTGTAAATTGTAAATTGTAAATTGTAAATTGTTTCTGTTTTCAATCAAATTGAAGTTGTATTGATTATATGCGTCACGAATTTTTGTTTGTACAAGGTTCCTAATCTTCCAGAGTTCGGCTTAGATTGTTGTATTTTTCGTCTTTTTCGCCAATCTACGTTTATTATCACGTTTTTTCATCAGTATTCTAATGTCAGAGGTGATCGAAGGGGGAAGATTTTTTTTTACAAAATAAGGAACATGTAGAGGTGCAAATTTATCAAAAGCTGAGGTCAAAAATGATGACAGTAAGGTGATCTTCATATTAACATTCTGCTCAAAATAAATTTTTTCCCAATTCATATGTTGTAAGGTAGTCAATGAAGTGAGATTCATTAATATTTGAAAGATTTCGTATTAAAGTCTGAAATATGCTAGGCGTGAAATTATTGGTAAATTTAAAATTGATATTAATAGGCTCAAAGTTAGATAGAAAGTAAATGGGATGCTGCGAATAAGGAGAAACCTTTTCGAGGTCATCCACTATCATAAGATCTATACAAAAACTAGATCGGTTTGTATGATGTGTAGAGGTATGGGTAACTATTGACAGTCCTGATGCATGTCCTACGGACCTTAAATTTTTAGTTTGGCTAGTCGTTGAGTTTAGATTAGTATTGATTTCATCTGTGATGATAATTTTGTTGCAATTGGGAATATGTGCAAAATTTTCTGACTCTAGGTCACTTCCAAAAGAGGCGTTTGGCGCTTTATCAATAACACCTACCAAAGCACTATCCTCTGTGGATTTAACGTCAATAAAAAGAAATTCAGTTGGCAGATGAGTTGAAAGTGAAGTCACTCCCACCACAGCATCCCTGAGGCTATCGTCTAGGTAGAGGCAGATTCTACTCCCTCTCCTTGCATCTCTGTCTCTACAAAATAGGGTGTACTTATCAAAAGCAACTGAACTGAAGGGATAGTTAGGGCTCAGCCAAGTCTCAGATACAGCTATAATGTAATAGAACTGCGAGCTAAAATAATGCTTAAATTCTGGATAATGAGCCAAGAGAGACTGAGCATTTACGTGGAAAATCCATGAGAGTATCCATTGAGATAGTAAGTTATATACATTAGATGTAACTTAATAGCAAAAATGAAGCTTAAGGTAAAGTAACTCTTGACAAAGGTAGATAAGAGAGTCATGCAAGAGGGTCTCTCCAAGAGACCAAACTTCGTGATTCCAAAGAAAATCTGATGTCTTACGTAATATACCGTAACTGAGACAAAAATCAGTATAAATGACTAATAAAATAAGAACAGTAATACCTATATAAAAGAAGAAGCATAGTAATAATAAATAATTAAGACTAAGGTAATATTTACCAGATATCTCGTTGAAAAAATACATTGAAAAAGTACAGCCGAAAACAAACCCAAATCGAAGAAACCCTAATTGCTATTTCAGCTCCTCAACATGCTGAAGTGAGGTGAGATGAATCCTAGGGGACCCATCCTCTTTTCGACAGAAAATCTTCCCACCTGCAAGCCAAAGGTACTTGATTTTCTTCTGCCTCTTGAGTTCGAGGGCCATTGCGTAGACCTTCCGATTAATGGACGTCAGAGACTCCCGAAAGAAAATAAGATGTTTTTCATTCTCTGCCCAGCCAATACCAGGAGAAGAAAAACATTGCTTTTTAGAAGACCTACAAGATTACCATAACAACTTTTATAACTTAAAACAAATATATAAAATTTAAATTTTGATCGCACCAAAAACAATAAAACATAAAAAAAATCTATTTTTCGGTCAAACTATGCAAGGTACGAAAAAAGATAAATTGATAAAAATTGTGCATAAAAAAGGATCTACAATTTTGTTGTGAATCATTTTTTCATAGGGCACGTATTTTTTGTTTAATTTGCAAAAAACAAGAATAAAAAGAAATCTGAATAAACGACACAAGCTGCTAAAGAATGTAAAAACACGAAAATTGTTTACATAAAAAAGAGCTACAAATTTTTATCATTTATTTTTTAATACGATGCGTAGTTTTTCTTTTAGCTGTAAAAAACAAAATTAGAACTAAAATAATTAAATTTTTAGACAAGCGACATAAGCTACGAAAAAAAAATTATTAAAAAAGTTGTTCTCCCAAAAAAGAGCCAAAAATTTGTTAGAAGTTATTTTTTTTATAAGACGCGTAGTTAAAGTTTTAATAAAAAAAATTAAATTAAAAATAAACAAATTTAATTTTTTGAAAGATGTCACCAGATACAAAAAAAAATTAATTGATAAAAGTTTTAACCCAAAAAGGATCTAAAAATTTTTTAACAATAATTTTCAGATAGGACCAGTAGCTTTCTTTCAGTCGTAAAAATAAGATGAATATTAATAATTAAATTGAATTTTTGGAAAAATAGCACAAAAGACGAAAAAAGAATGAAAAGCCAGAAGTTGTTTAATCAAAACTGTAAAGTTATACAAGATAAAATTTTTCGCCTAAATTATATCTACAAATTTGCTTAAAATCACTTTACGCTGGATGCGCACTTTTAGTTTACATCGTAAAAAGTAAAATTAAAAATTAAAAATTGAATTTATATAAATACGACACAGTTTGCAATCAAATGCTTAATAACAAAATTCTTTTTTTATAGGATGCGCACTTTTTAAAGTATGCAAACAAGACAGTGAAAATATGTATGTTCCAATACTAATGCATATTATGAATTGTAATAATATAAATTGATTAAAATGATCTATTTTTCAGGGCAGCTGAGAATAAAATATAATTCAAAATAAGAAACAAATAATAAACTAAGCATGATGAATAAAATTTGTACTTTATTCTGCAATATGTGAATAAGCAATCACAGTTCGAGGTACAGAAATAAATGTTATATACATTTGATATAACAGTGTTGAACATAATGTAGAAAAGTTCCTATTTCGGATAAAATCGAATGTGAAGCTCGAGATGCGTGATGAGAATAAGTTTGTTTATGCCGAAGAAGCTTTAACAAAAGAGAATTCACAATCAGAAAATCACATTTGTCGATGCTTTGCTAAATTTTAAAGGGTCTGTGCAGAAATTTGGCAGAAATACAAAGACCGAGTGCGTAGCGCAGGATAAATATATTATCAAGCACGAAGCGCGAGGACCAACAGACGCGCGCCCTAGGCGCGCTCAAACTTGCGAGCGAAAATGAATAATAAGAAATTTGTAGTTATTTTTTGGAAGAACAACTTTTGTTTGATTTTTTATTTGTAGCTTGTAGAGTTTTTCCAAAAATGTAAGTTGTTATTTTTATTATGGTTTTTTTAATAAATAAAACAAAAACTACGTGTCCTATAAATAATTTATTAATCACAAATTTGTAAATCTGTTTTGGATGCATAATTCATATTGATTTATCATTTTTCTTATCTCTGTATAGTTTGAGCAATAAATGAAATTTTTTATTTTTTTATGATTTTTCGTGCTATCAAAATTTGAATTTTAGATTTTTTTTCAATTCCAAAAGTTGTTATGATAATCTTGTGAGGCTCCTAAAAAGAAATTTTTTTCTTTTCTTGACTTTTGTCATATCGTGCGTTGTTTGGCTTAAAATATTCATTTTCGTTTTTTTTTTTATTTTGAAAATGCTATACTTCTGGTAATTTTTTTCTTTTATTAGAAAATGTCTTGAGAATAAATTGTTTGTCTTCTTGAGTACTACTTATAACCGTACATCGAATTTAAAAATTTTTTTAAAAGTAGTCTTAAATATTTTCAAAATGTGCTCACTTTTTGAATTCAAGGACACATCGCATACTGAGACAGAACCTTAAATGCTTTGTGCGAAATGCGAATACGCTTTTAATCCTGGGAAATCAATTTAAAATTTTGATTGACAATTTATGTTTTTTAATTTAAAATTCATTTATTTTGTTAAAAATTCGTCTTTTTTATCGTCAGCTGGAGACAACGACACCTTTCAAAGATCCAATGTTATAAATAAAGCCATATTTTTCTCTGAATCCCAATTATTCCTTTTTAAATTAAATGCATACCTTAAATGAGAATTTTTCATGAATGTGTACCTTTTCTCTGTTCTCTTTAATAAAATCTGGAAAGTTGTCAACTTTCTTTGATAAAAGCAGTTATGAAATTCGGCTATATTATTCTAAGATTCTATTACAAATTTATATTCACTCTAGGATTATATTCTATTATTTTTCAATAATAAATAAAATACTTACTGCAGCGATCTAAAATTTATATAAATGTTGAAACCAAATTTTACTGAGCATTACTGAGCATTTCATGAACTTAAATTACTTTAAATTCAAAATCACTTTCTTGCAATTCAGGTCTTTTTAAAGTTATTGAAAAAGGTGTGATATAATATTTATCAATACAGTTATTAATTATTCTTTGATCATTTTTAGTAATTTTAGTGATTTTATTTTTAATCACATTGTCGGAACATCAGTAACATTTATTAATATAGGAATTAATTATTCTTAATACATTTTTGGTAATTTTAGTGATTTTATTTTAAATCACCCTGTCGGGAATAAAAAAAATTAATATTGAAACACAACAGAGGCGAGATTAATCATTGTGACGAAAAAATTATTTCTTTCTCTGAACTACGAATTCATAACGTCTTTTTAAAAAATTAAAAGCAAACTTTTTTATCTGTCACTCCAAACTCTTATTTTGGGATTATGAAAATTCCATTTGGGTATTTCCTAACCATTATTTATTATAAATATTAATTCTAAATATTTATATAATTCAAAACCAGCGCGACAACAGTAACCAATCTAAGAGTACCGGCGCGACGCAAGCGCAGTTCAAGAAGTTCCAAAGATTGGGAGCATTGGAGCAGACAACTAATTTCGAGCTGGAAGCCGCGCGCGCATACGGGTACTTGGACTTGGGCTAAAGAGAAGGAGGAGGAGGTGTGCAAAAGATCGGCTGGTTGGGTTTAAAGTAACTGACGTGCATCGTGAAATACCGATGCGATCGATCTACGGAGGCCGGGCGTGGCAAAACTATTGATCGCAAAGTATGCAATTTTTGATAGATACATTTTAAGGATTAAATGACCCAAGTTTTGTGTTTTTAACTGTCAAGTGTTTAACCCACAGATCCGTTTGTGAACTTTCTCTATTTCTGCTACTATTATTATTCACAATTACTTGACTTTAATACCGCCATTATTTAAACCTACAAATGTCAGAAGTTATTAAAGTTATGTTTACTTTGGCCCTTCAGCTCTATTTTTTCGCGATTCGAATATTGTTTTCAGGGTTCTTTTTCAGGATTATTAGTAGATGCGGTGGAAAAATCATTGGATAATCATCATCATCTCATAAATCCAACTACATATTTGAATTTAGAAATATGTAGTTCAGGGTGGAAACTGACCGGGAAAAACCGGGAATTAGCCTAGAATATTGAACACCGAGAAATACCCTAATATTTTGTGGAAAATAACACTATTTCCTTAAAAAGTCGTCATTTTTCGTCTAAATTCAACTGTTTTGTTGAACATTCGTCTATTTCCATAGAAGCTTCGGATTTTTGAATTAAAAATTCATGATTTTATTTGAAAAGTCTACTGTTATATTTTTGACCCGGAATTCATCTCTTCTGGTAACGAAATTGAACTTTTTTTATTGAAAATTTAATTTTTTCCAATTAAAACTATTTTCTGAAAAAGTAATTCCTTTTTGTCGAAAATTCAACTGTTTTGTTAAACGTTCGTCTATTTCGACAGTATATTCGAATTTTTGAAATAAAAATTCATGTTTCAATTTTGAAAGTCTACAAATATATTTTTAACCCGGAATTCATCGCTTCTGCTTACAAATTCAACTTTTTAAAATTAAAATTTAATTACTTTCTTGAAATTTAAACTATCTTCCTAATAATTCATCTTTCTGGTTGAAAATTCAACTGTTTTATTTAACGTTCGTCTATTTCAACAGAAAGTTCGAATTTTTGAATTAAAAATTAATTTTTTATTTTGAAAAGTCTCCTATTATATTTTTGACCAAGAATTCATCTGTTGTGGTTACAAATTCAACTTTTTTAAATGGAAATGTAATTATTTTCTTGAAATTTAAACTATTTCCCTAAAAAGTCATTTCTTTTTGTCGAAAATTCAACTGTTTTGTTGAACATTCGTCTATTTCGACAGTAAGTTCGGATTTTTGAATTAAAAATTCATGTTTTAATTTAAAAAGTGTATAAATATATTTTTAACCCAGAATTCATCGCTTCTGGTTAAAAATTCAACTTTTTTTTTAATGAAAATTTAATTGCAATCTTGATATTTAAACTATTTTCCTGAAACCTCATCTTTTTGGTCAAAAATTTATCTGTTTTGATGAACATCCGTCTATTGGGACAAAAATCTCGTCCTTTTTCATTTTATTATATTTTGCATTCAGAAATATTTTCTATTGATTAAAAATGCAATTATTTTATGAAACATTCTTATATTTTAAATAGACAGTTTTTAGAAAGTGAAATATGTCATTTAATTTCTTATTCAATTTAATGTGAACTAAACAGTTGCAATTGCGACCAAAGAGTTGGACATTCAAATAAAAAACACGCATTTCCAAAAAATAACTTAAATTTTCGACCTAAGAAGATGAATCTCCGGCTACATAATCAAGTTTTTATATACAAAAATTAAACTTCAACCATGCATTTGAATTTTCAACAAAGCAGTTGTATTTTTGGACCAACTAAAGATGATTTATAACAAAATAGTCGAGTTTTACACAAAATAATTAAATTTTCAACAAAATACAGTAGAACCCCGATATAACGAATTTTAAGGGACTGTTAAATGCGTTTGTTATAAGCGGGGATTCGTTATAATTATAAACTAGTTTCGCCCCCTCTTTTTCAAGTTTAAGGGTCGGGACCAATTTTTCGTTGTATGAAGGATTTCGTTAAAAGCGGAAACGTTATATGGAGGTTCTAATGCAGTTAAATTTGAACAAAAAAGATCTTAATTCTGAACACAAAAATAGCAGCAGACTTTTCAAAAATAAAGAATTAATTTTCAACCAAAAAAAGATGCCTTTAAAAAAATAGTTAAAATTTCAACCAAATATTTAAATTTTTAACCAAACAGTATAAGTTTTAACGAGAAGAGATGAATTATTCTGTAAAAAATATTTAATAGTAGACGCAAGGAAATTCCAATTTGTCAAAAATGTGTCCTCTTCAATTAAATAGAATTAACTCGCAACCATAGAACATGAATTTTTAACCAAAAAGATGACTTTTACAGAAAATATTGAATTTTCAACGAAATAATTAACGTTTTAACAAAATACTTAAATTTTAAATAAAAAGAGACTAATTCAGAATATAAAAGATAATAGTTGACTTTCTGAATAGAATAAATTAAATTTCAAATAAAAAGATTACTTAAAAAAATAGCTGAATTATCAACAAAATAATAAAATTTTTAACAAAATAGTTGAATTTGTAATCGATAGAGATTAATTCTGTACCCAAAATATGACAGTAGAAAATAATTAACTTTAAAACAAACAAAAAAAGATATTTGAGAAAATAGTTTAAATTTCAAGTAAATAATTAAATTTTAAATCAAATAGATTACTTTTCTACCAAAAGATAAATTTTTAATTAAAAAATTTGAAGTTACTGTCAAAATAGACGACTGTTCAATAAAATGAATATTTGATGTTAATTTTTTTCTGTTTACTGGTATAAAACCAATTTTTTTTTAATAATGATTTTTATTTCTAAGTCGTGAAAACCATAATATGAAAAAATATGACAAATAAAAAAGTTGAATTTGTAACCACAAAGGATGAATTCTTTGTCAAAAATATAATAGTAGACTTTTCATATTAAAAATAAATTTTTAATTCAAAAATTCGAACTTTCTGTCGAAATAGACGAACTTTAAACAAAACAGTTGAATTTTTAACCAAAAAAGATGAACTTTTAAGAAAATAGTATAAATTTCAAGAAAATAATTATATTTTAATTTAAAAAAGTTGAATTTGTAAACAGAAGCGATGAATTCTGGGTTAAAAATATATTTGTAGACTTTCCAAATTAAAACATGAATTTTTAATTTAAAATTTGAATTAACTGTCAAAATAGACGAATGTTCAACAAAACAGTTGAATTTTCGACAAAAAGAAATGACTTTTTAAGAAAATAGTTTAAATTTAAAAAAAAATTAAATTTTCAATAAAAAAGTTGAATTTCGTTACCAGAAGAGATGAATTCTGGATCAAAATTATAACAGAAGACTTTTCAAATTAAAACATGAATTTTTAATTTCAAATTTCGAACTTACTGTCGAAATAGACGAATTTTCAACAAAACAGTTGAATTTTCGACAAAAAGAAATTACTTTTTAAGACAAGAGTTTAAATTTCAAAAAAATAATTAAATTTTCAATTAAGAAGTTGAATTTCGTTACTAGAAGAGATGAATTCTGGGTCAAAAATATAATAGTAGACTTTTCAAATTAAATCATGAATTTTTAATTTAAAAATCCATATCTTCTATCGAAATAGACGAATGTTTAACGAAACAGCTGAATTTTGACAAAGAAGACGACTTTTTAAAGGAAATAGTGTAATTTTCCACAAAATCTGAGGATATTTCCCGGTGTTCAATATTCCAAGCTAATTCCCTGGTTTCCCAGTCAGTTTCCACCCTAAAGTACATATTTTTAAAGTCAAATATGAAGTTGGATTTAGGTGATGATGGTGATGATTATCCAATGATTTTTCCATCGCATCTGCTAATAATCCTGAAAAAGAATCCTGAAAACAATGTTCGAATCGCGAAAAAATAGAGCTGAAGCGTCAAAGTAAACACAACCTTAATAACTTCTGACATTTGCAGGTTAAAATAATTGCGGTATTAAAGTCAAGTAATTGTAAGTAATAATAGTAGCACAAATTAAGAAAATTCACAAACGGATTTGTGAGTTAAATACTTGACAGTTAAAAAAGCAAAACTTGGGTCATTTAATTATCAACTTGTAACTGTCAAAAATTGCATACTTTGCGACCAACAGTTTTGCCACGCCCAGCCTTCCTAAATCGCATCGATATTTCACGATTGACGTCAGTTTCTTTAAACAGTTTAAACCCAAAATCAGATTGTGTACGTGCAGTATGCCTACGATGTCCACGCGACGGACACTTGTGTAGCGAGGGTTTCGTATTTATCCCGTGCCGGTAATGCAAAACTTAGCAATCGTGGATTTTCGTGACATTTCTAATGGGTTTTTACTCTCTATTTCTCTCTGACATAAGAAATCACTAATGCTTCCTCTATGTGGAAGCAAGTACATTTGCTAATTGGAAGCAAAATGCTCGTGAAATGAGCACCATAGAAATATAAATACAAAGAAAGTGTAAACACGGGAGATCGAATTCACAGCTAGTTTATATTTGATTGTAACAGAATATTAAAAATTAGGATTGAAATACAGAAATAAAGAAAAATATTCTTACTGTTCTGGATACATGGCAGCCATGCTGGCAGTGATTCCTGCGCCCCAGTCACCACCCTGAGTATAAAATTTTTCAAAACCTAATCTTTCCATCAAATTTTTGAATACGACTCCCATCTCAGCGGCTCCAAGACCTGGCCTAACAGCTGGACTTGAAAAACCAAATCCGGGTAAAGATGGGGCTATAATTTCAAAGACGAAATCATATTCTGGTCTTGGATTCGTGAGAAGTGGAAATATTTTATAGAATTCCATTACTGATCCAGGCCAACCGTGTAGCATCAATAAGGGTAACATTTTTTTACCCTCCACATCCTTCGGTTTTACATGCAAAAAATGTATATCAAGACCTATTAATAAAGGGTAGAATTTTAGATATTAATCAAAAAGTTACATTTAGCAGTTATATTTATACCTCAATAAAGACAAATCTGTTCTAGAAATTTTAATTCTATATAAGGGTTTGCAAACTGTTAAAAAAAGTTGTTACCTTATCTGACAAAAACTATAGTTTCTCTATTTCTCGCATAACCCGTTGAGGTGACACCTCTGAATGATAACATAAAGGTCACATGGGGTCCAGTGACTGATATTTCCTCGTAAGCATTTTTCTGGACATACCTTAAGATCTCTTCTTTATGCTTCAATAATTTTCTTGTGTTAAAGTAGAATTTATCATGATGAAAAAATTTGAATAAAGAGGTACCGTAATAGCCGTAAAGCTACTTAGCTGTGATATCGGCCTGAGCTACTTTGGACCCGAGGTGATCTCAACGGGTTAAACTCTCATTCTCTTCCATAATTTTGCATTGAAATAATATTTGGTGAATAGAACGACAATTACCTTGAATGTTTGTTATAAAGTGAGGATACTTATTCATATAATTTTCTT
>JAUELO010010501.1:0-32528 GCA_032357855.1 Amphibolips quercusostensackenii
CAATGTTTTGTGTAACCAGATTGCAATCCAAGGAGAATTCCTATTACTTTTAAACCACCACAGATAAACCACTTATGGATCTCGTAATCTATTTTGTAAAGTGAAAGTTTCATGACATCATAGCACTCTTTCCTATTGGTGGCATGAACAACGAGTATTAATGAATATTCGTTTCCTTTGTGCAAGAAAACAGCTTTCAAACTATATTTTTTTGATCTCTGGTTGATATTCATAACCAATAGCCTTCATTAGTCCATCTACATCGTTGCAACAGATGAGACTATCTTGGCTAGAAAAAATGGAGTTAAATCTTTCTCTCGATTTCGATAATAAGAGGTTTTTAAATCTTTTTCAAGCAAATTTTTTTTCTTGAGTCTACGGCCCAAGATATAATCCTTATTTTTTTTTAAATTTAGATCTCTTATCAAAGCAATTAATTCTTTTTGATCAAATAATTGTGTCAAGTTTCTGGTCGGCTCAAGTTCCATAGTTTGATTTTCATAAGAATGATTGATTTCTTCTGCTTTACGTTTTGTGAAATTAACTGGGAAATTTTCTTCACGGTCAGACGCAGCTTTTGTCACGAAAGAAACATTGGGATAAATTATGGAGTCCTTGCATCTCGATGAGTAGTCATTACCATTTGTCAAACAGAAATAACAATTATCGATACGGTTTAAAGGTTCTCTCCAAGAAGTAGGAGAAGGAAAAGTGAAGATGTGATCGAAATTCCCTCGATATACTGATCTCCATGAAATGGCACAAGTCGAGCAGCAACTGTTTGGTATCCAATATTTTTCTCTATTTTTGGCCTTAATCTGAAAAAAAATCTCGTAACCTTCTGCCATTGCAGGAGAAATTTTTTGTCTCTGTGCATGAAATGAAAACAGCGCGGAGCACGATACGCAGAAAAGCTCCGAACTGTTGCATGTGACATGGTAGAAAGGAGTTGCGCATGCGCTATAGTAGAGGGGAGTAGTGCATGCGCTATGTACACTTTCCCTCGACCGATCCGAGTATTAAAAAAAAAAAATTTGATCCAAAGAATCTCGAAAATCTGACGTGCTGCAGAGAAATGGAGGCCAGATTCGGATTCAGCACAAAAAACTACTCTGAAAATGATATTTCTTATTCCATGAGCACGTCGATCACATTTTGTTGACCAGTAGTTATTTGTCTTTAAATTGACATTTTTGTTAAAAATTTATATTTCCGGGATAGAGATTGAACTTTTTTGTAAAATATTTCTCTCTTTGGCTCAAAAATAAACCTATCTAGTTGAATTTTCTTTTCTCTTGATTAAGAAGTTTCTTAGCCTGGGTTAGTTTTTGACTCAGGAACAATGCACCATAGCAAATTAACGTCTGAGTTAACTTGCGACTACGAAATAAACTTGCCATTGCACTGTCTCGCTGTTTTTGAAGGCTGAAATATTACTAAATATATATGGGGTTTTTGTGAATTCTTGATAGCTAAGCTATCAAGGAATAATAAATAATTTTATGTTATTATTCATGGTTTCTCAGAAATTATGAAATAGAAAATTTGAAAAATATAAAAAATGATTTGACACTTTAACCTAGGTCTAAGACTAGATTTAAACTTAGGACCAAACAGGGTTTTCCGTTTTATTTTTAATCAAGCAGACGATAAAGAATTTTCATTTGCTTCTCACAATACGCGAGATACCAAAAAAATTTGACACAATGAAGTTCTTTTTTCTCAAATATGTAGAAAAGTTTCTTCACCACTTTTCAATATTTCGCAAAAAATTTTTGTTATTAAAGAAAAATTGAGCCGAATAGGTCGGCAAGTGCCCTCAATGTATATAAACTATAAGAATGAGTTAGTGTAACCTTAATATTACTTTTTTCTTCAAGCTTTTTAAGTCGATATTGATTTATTAAGAATGGTCATCGAAAGATCCGTCAATAGGGGTGAACCAATTAGTAGGTTCACTAAAGAAAAGTTGATAAATGTACCAGTAATGCAAAATGATAAATTCAACCAGTGATGTAGCACTCTATGCAGTGAAGACATGAACCGCTAGTTCATTTGCCGATCTAGCCTGGCCATCAAGGCAGGCCCCAGCCAGATTAGGCCTTTCATTCTAGCTTGACCCAGGCTTGATCACTAGGCCAGGGCTTAGTTTTGCAAGGCTTGGGCACGCTTAGCCCATGAGAAGATTTCAACATGAGTGGCTGATAGGAATTGGCTTTAAATGTTAAGTTGCATACCTAATAAGCTGCCGGGCGACAACAAGTACGATGACGGTATTTAACTAGGTAAAACTGTCAAATCTCACTGATTGCCAGTGACGCACTTCTGGCTGTTTAAAAAAGTCAGAATTTACTGAAAATTAGTGAGATTTGACTGGTTTATTTTAAGAAAGTAGAGCGTGCGTCTATCTGATGACGAGCTTAGCGCTCGGCTTAGTTCACACTAAAATGCATATACAGAGGCTTACTTGTGAATATTACTGATTTCAAGTACCTCTATCTTGAATAAATGATTAAAATTGTTTTGATTTCAGATTTCAAATAAATTTCCTTTAGGCTCTGTCGGTTAGTAACCTTAGAACGAACACTCCAATGGAACTCTTTTTGAGGGTTTTTCTTGAGTTTGTTGATATATGATGGATAGCCAGTTACGGGACGCTGCAATGACCTGCATGTACTTTGTAAACTCTATTTTTATTTGCATATGATGTAGATAGTAAGGAGTGTACCATCTGTACTTGTCTAAATTTTGACGTGGCAGTTGTCACTTTTTCATCTGTGTCAGTGTACAGTTGGCCTCGAGACAAATTGCTCCATGTCGATTAAATGTCAAAAACTCTGATTTACGTTAAGCATATAAAAAAAATTTACTTTGAATTTTAGATATATTATATTATTCACCAATAGAGTTTAAGATGACCGCCAAGAATAATACCAGAGTATAGACAATCCACATATTTTTGAATCAAAGCAAAAACTGAATAGAATATTGATGAAGAATTAAAATAACAGAGTTATTAATATGAATATTCTACTGCTTTATCAGCTCATATAATTTATATCACAGTTATTATCTTTTAGATCAAAGGTATTAAGCTGGGCCTCCTGACATATTTACAATACGTTAGAGTCAGTTTCAAGAAACAAAATTTGGTTACAAATATTATTAAAACCTATTTTAAAGATTTAAATTGTTTCGAAAGTATTATAACTGACAGAATTTATATAACTTACAGAATGTTAATAAGTTCATTAGAATTTATGTTATTGCAGTAAATATGAAAAGATTTTATATTATTTTCAAGGATTTCAAGTAATATAAAGAAATTTTATGTAACTTAATGGAAAGTGCACGTTAGCAAATGTTGTATGCCTCTTCTACAGTGTCCGAACCACCTAATATTTAGCTTTAGTTGAGTCCGTTCACTTTATTATTGCAAAAGCAGGCCAGAAGAGCAGCTTCGACGGCTAGAACATCGGCAACCACAACTTCGACAACCAGCATCGAGACCCAGGAGAAAGAGAGGGGCTCAGAGGACACCCCACTGAGACAGGGAGCTAAGTCTATAAAGAGGCTCAAGGCAGCCCAGCAACCAACAAGAAGGGAGTCGTCGGAAGCTAAACTGACAGCTGCTTAGAGGTCTAACACCTTGACGGTGGTGGTGGCAGACACGAGCTGCCCGGACTCATTACAATACGTAAGGCAAAGCAAGAAAGCCGGACCAACTTTTGCACAAACTTTGAAAGAGGAGCAAGGGCGGTTGGACTAGACAAGATGCTCTAAAAACACGGATGCTATTCTCTGCATTCTGGGTGCACCTCTAAGGCAACCAAAGCTGCCTGCGGCCCAGCTGGATCTGAAATGGCTAGCCAATAAAATTGTAATTACCTCCAGGGTCAGTTAGGCCCTCGATTCTTCCAGTTCTTGGAGCCCTTTCATCTCACCATCAAGGCCATGGCTGCAGATGAAGTGCAATGGGCTTAACAGTCTGCAGCCCTACAATCTAAGATTATATCCATGCTCTATTTCACGTATAAGGCATATGATTTTGTCAACAAAAGAAACATTAGGATCTGCTTAGACAGCAGGGCTACTCTAATGGCCCTGAGTGAAACAATGACTACGTTGCTACTAGTATGGGGGTGCTTTGAGGTATTGCATAAGTTAGCGACGAAAAACTGAGTAGCAGCGTCAATAAAGGTGATGAGATATCAGACAGGCTAGCAAAACTAGCAGCAAGAGGAAACTTTACTGGACCTGAGCCAGTTGTAGGCATTTGTAGTAGTTCATTCACTGAAGAAATCAACAGTTAGCTGACTAAGAAACATCCGAACGAGTAGGAAGTAGTCACTAGATGCAGACAGGCCAAATTAATCTCAGGTTTAAAGCTAAACCTTGATCGAGTGAAAGAAATACTTAAGTTTGAAAGGAACAAAGTCAAAGTCCTAACAAAAACTTATATAGGACATCGAAACCTCCGATCTCACAGACATGTGATAGGGCTTGCAGAAAGTCGACTCTGCCGTCTGTGCGAAAAGGATTATGAGAAAGCTACTCATATTCTTTGTCCTTGTCCCGCGATTTCGGGGAAACGATTAACACTCAAGGTCAGTTACTGCATCAGTGAGACAAAAATATTGTCTTTTAGCGTGGCTACAGTTCTCGATGTATGGAGAGGGCTTGAGGGTCATGCTTAGGCTCACAACGGGAGGTAATGGGATCACTCAAGCGTCAGGGGCTCTGACGACCTCAACCCAGGAAGTAATAATAATAATATCTCCAAAATATAATTTCTGCTCGTTAGTAGTTTATTGCAACTCTTGTTTGAAACGGGCGAACAACAGTTACAAAGTTTGGATCATCTTATGTCCCTTCAGCACCACTGTAGAGTGAATTGATGTTTGTTTGAACTTGAATGAGTTTTTTTTGTAAATTCGAAATCGGATTTTAAATCATTTATTTCTATTGTGTTTTTAAACAGACCCCCTACATTATCAGTTAACAAATTTAAAATACTTTAATATAAGGGTGTACCAAAAACTCGAAACTAGAAGTTTGATTAAGTTGAGGCGATTATCTTAGATCTTCAGTCGAGTTGAGCTCAGGTCGGTGGATTTGAGTCGGATCGAGTTCGAGCGCTACGAAAAGCTTGAAAGTTTTTGAGTACCAGAATATCTATTTTTACATTGCTTTAAAACTTAATGTTTTACTTTGTCCCACAAAATAGATTTTTAAATTATTTTTTCAATAATTTATTAACGCTTCAACGATGGGACTGGACCACAAAACATCAACTCACGATGAACTATCAGCCACACATAAGGAAGTTAAATTATGAAACATGCAGATATTTCAAGGGATAACAAAGTATTATAAAGGATATTGAAGGGTTTTAATAACGTAAGGAATATTTCAGAATTTTCATGAATTTAAAGGGATTTTCAAGAATTTCATAAGATTAAATGGGTTTTTGAAGTCTTAACAGCTATCACCGCGGTTCTAGACCGCTGTGATCGCTGTCCGCAATGTAATGCTTACGGTTTCCCGATCGTTGTCTGAGACCGTACAGATTACTGTGCAAACTTGAATCTTTACAGTCCTTATAGCAGCCTAGGCTGTTTGTTACACTTTTATGTTTATATGTCCACAGCATAGTACTTCCGTATGCACAGTGAAGTTCAATATAACTTATGGATGCGCAGTAGAGTTATACGGCACTTATGGTTGCGCATTAAAGTTAGGGCGTACTTAGGTGGTGCACTACCCAAGTACTTCCTAACTTTACTTTGCTTACTTTACACTTTACTTCAAACTTTACACTTAACTAAAAATTTTTTTGTAATGAAATTATAGTAGCAACACTGACATTTTTTTATTAATATACTCATATCGAAGTTAACAACATATATTTTTTGGGATAAGATTAAACTGTTACTTCATAAATAGAAAAATAAATACAAAATTATGGCCCCTGATATGTTTGTAATTCCATCATAATAGGGGTCCAACTTAATTTTGGACAAATACAAATTTTTGAAGGGGCTACTTATCTTTTGCACATTATTTAAGAAAAGCAAACGTAAGCTCATACGACATAGACTGCTCCACCACATTTCTGTAGAAAATGCTGTGCATCTTCTTGTCGAGGAGCTGTTCACGAAATTTTTTCTCTTGTGCTTTCTTAATCCTGGCCTTCAGAAGTGAGTACTCAAGTTGGATAAGATTTGATGCATTTTGCTTACCCCTGATATTGGAGTCAAGGACGAGTGTTTTAGCAGCCTCTTCTGCTGCTTTATACCGAAGTGCTTCTTTGCCCACTTCTTTGTGTCCCCTGACCTTTTTTAGAAGAAGATCTCGTCCGTTTGCGAATATATCTGCTGTATCCAGAATAATCCTGTTGTAAAGACATTCAGGAATTATTGTCCTGCGACCACCTTGGCGGCAGGAGATGTATAGTCGCGGAATAGAAGACTTAAGGTGCATGGTTTTGTTCATGTGCAAAACCTTTCGCGTCTCGATATCGAGGGATCTGTGCTCGTCTTTCATTCATGGAACCACTTCCAATGAATAGAGTACTGCCGGAACAGCAAGCGTGTTTGTTAAAGACACTTTGTTCTTCGCTGACAGTTCATAAGACTAAATCCGTCGGAAGAGACGTTTGTATCCGCATCAGAAAGTATCCTTTATGGATGTTACGTCCTGCATGTGGCTCTGTGGCACGACCAGGTATGTATAGTTCTTTCCAGCGCCAAGATTTCGTATGGCGCTTTCGTAGACAAGCTCAGGGTCTTTGGGGATGCCATGAGGTTTTCTTTTCTTTAAACAAACCTTAGCGCATTTTTCTAACTCGACCTCCATTCCAATCTCTGGAGTGTATTTCTCGACAATATATATGTATATATATTATATATATATATATATATATATTTGTATTTCTAAAGCTATTGAAAATAAATGTTTTTAAATACATCACTTTTATAATTTTTTTTTGTTCAGTTATAGCTGGTAGTGTGCACAAATATTTCGTGAGCTTCGTTCTTGGTGAAAATTATTTTGAAGAAATATTTCCAGAAAATCTTTCTAATTTTTTACATTAAATTTTGAAGATATAAAGAAAACATTTTTAGGAAAAACTTAGCTTTTTAAGTATTGACTTTTTTCAATTTTTAATATAATTTTTGTTTTCTCTCGTAAACGTAGAAAGCTATCAGGAAAAAGTAAGAGGTGTTTTTTGGAGAACCGACGCAACACTAACTGCGGTAGAGGTGCATACTCATTTGTATTATGCAGCTGTGGCAAGCATTAGGAGGTTGGAACGCAGAACTAGGCCTACAAATACAGTCTTTGCCTAAGAAAGGGAGCGAGATCTACCATGGAAGATAAGGTTGGATATGTATGTCAGCAAAGTAAGGTGCAAATTAGGTCGGTTGACTTAATATAAAAAAGGAAATAAAAACAGGAAGCTGATACACCATGGTTATAAAATCATCCACCCTCCGTATATCAAAACATTGACACCAGCAATATTGGATGATATTAGAGACTCATAATGGCAGAGACCTAACGTTCTTACTGCTAGACTGCGTCAGTACAACAAAAATAGTGCAGGAAGGCAACAAAATTAAACCTTTTAGTCAGATGAGCAAGCAATGACCCTGAAACCAAGCTGACTAACATCACAGCTTCAGATGTTTCAAGGCTTTCAAAAAGGGCACGTAACTGGGAAGCTCCAGTTCCGGACATGTTGCACAACTTCTGGCATACGTAACTGACAAGTATGCATCCTGCGTTAGAAAGGTGTTTTCAGTAGATCATTCAACACCCAGGTCGGATGCCAGGCTTTATGCTCAAAGGACTTACGTATATGTTGCCTGAAAACGAGACGCTTAGAATTTATTTATATTTAGATTGAAAGCCTGTCTTCTAACAATTTATAAATGCCTTGCTGCTTTCATTGTAGACAAGGTATATTCTCACTGTGATCAGAATGAGAACCTAACAAAAGAACAAAAAGGATGTTGTCAGAAAACGCGGGGCAGTAAACGTCTAGCTACCATACACGCTGTTGCCATAAGACAGGCTAGCAGATATCAGCGAAACTTGCACATGGCATGCATTCACTATAAGCAAGCGTTACCTTCTGGACTACATGACTATTTGCTTGAAGTCGTAAAAATATACAAAATCTACTTACGCATGATCGACTTTTCAAGTCATGCAATGATGCTTTGGGGTACAAGAATCAAGTATTTTGATGATAGACGACTAAGAATAACTAGATTAATACGCATTACGACGAGTATCTTTCAAGGCGACTCTTACAGTACCTTGTGGTTTTGTTTAGCGTTGAGATCATTGAGCAAAACAGTAAATAGCATGTCTCATGGGTTCTCAATACATTACTACGATAATGGTCATCAAGTGATCCATCTTCTATACATGAATAGTCTGAAGCTATAGGCTAATTTGGTCCAGAAACTGCAGCAAGTGATCGATATCACAGAGCAGTTTTTTAAAGGATATCCATATGGAGATCGGACTAGATAAGTGCAGAACAGTGCATTTAACCAGAGGAGCATTAGGCACCGCAGAGCTAGAGAACGATTTCGAGAATGAAATTGAGGCAATTGTTAAGGGCGAGTCATATCATTACCTAGGTATTCTCAAATCTAAGGGTATTTAGCATACGATAGTTAAAAAAAGACTAACGACTTGCTACACTGCAAGACTAAGATTGGTTCAAAAGAGTTCTCTTTACTCGGGAAACAAGATCAAGAAAATCAATACCTATGCCATCCCTGTCCTTAGGTACTCCTTTAAGCTCATTAAATGTTCGAATAGCGACCTCGAACGCATAAACAAAATTATTCAAGTAGAAATGACGAAGCAACAAATGCACCACAGTAATTAGGCGATTGAAAAGGTAGTTCAACTACGACGTACAGGGGCTAGAGAAGTTGTAGATGTCAGGAAAGAGCGTAAGCACAAGTGATAAAGTCGCGAGACTACTTTAATAGCAATCGAGATGTTACGCTTTACAACGCTATCTGTGAAGCGGATCTTGAATACACGCCCTTCAATTAGTTCAGAGAGATGGTTTTCAATATTAGGGCAGGAACGCAATAGAGACAGAAAGTCATTCACGGCGAGCACCTCAGATCGTTATATCAACATAAAGTGGATAGTGAGGCATCTAATATTTGGCTGAGAAAGGGCGTCTTGTATCCAGAAACGGATAAATTGGTCATTGCGATTTAGGACAGGGTTGTCAGTACTATTGTGATTTTAGCTACAGGCAATGTACAAGCAAGATGCACTCAACATCTTGAACATTCGGGAGTCAGAAGAGTACTAGCAGCAGTTTAGAATGTGGTTTTATTGAACTCCTGAGGCATTGTGAGAAATTTTTTTGAACATTAGGAAGCAAACAGTTAAAAAAATGTGGACAGATGGTAGCTCTAAGAAAGTATCCAGAGGCGACTATTGTCACCTGTAAAACATGTGGCCGCTGTTAAAGGATAACAGCGGTAAAATACAAACTTTAAACTACACCATGCTCCTAATTTTGTACCTACAACATCTTTGCAGAAGATTTCAGACATTGCGTTAATCGTGCATTACATGACTAGAGTTAACTGACGGCTTTTTTTAAACAAAGCAATGTTTTTGTAACAAGTTTGAAAAAAGCAGTCAGTCGACGGGAGTTACGCACGATAATTTTTAGAAGAAAATCACAAACGGCGACATGAAGGCAATGGTTGAGGGCAAGTCATATCAATACCTGGGTATTCTCGAATCTAAGGTATTCAGCATACGATAGTTAAGAAAAGACTAACGACTTTCTTCACTGCAAGACTGAGATTGGTTCTGAAGAGTTCTCTCAACTCGGCAAACGAGATCAGGGCAATCAATACCTATGCCATCCCTGTCCTTACGTACTCCTTTAAGCTCATTAAAATACTGAATAGCGACCTTGGACTCATAAACAGAATCATCCGCGTAAAAATGACAAAGCACCGAATGCACCACAGTAATTAGGCGATTAAAAGGGTAGTTCAACCACGACGTAGAAGGGCTAAAGGCGTTTAATGTCAGGAAAGAGCGTAAGATACAAGTGATACAGTTGCGAGACTATTTTAACAACAATCTAGATGTTAAGCTTTACAACACTATCTCTAAAGTGGATCTTGAATACACGCCCTTTAATTTGTTCACAAAGAAGGCCTCAAATATTAGGGCAGAAGCCATAGAGGAATTTAAAACGCAATGGAGACAGAAAGTCATTCACGGCCAGCACCCTAAAACAGTAGATCAACATAAAGTGGATAGAGAGGCATCTTATATTTTGCTGAGAAAGGGCGTCATGTATCCAGAAACGGAAGGATTCGTCATTGCAATTTAGCACAGGGTTGTTAGTACTATTGTGATTTTAGCTACAGGCAATGTCCACGCAATTTACAAAGTTCTATAAAATTTCTTTTAATGTATGGAAAACCCTGAAAATCTTCAAAATCTTGAAATCTGGTGTACACGTTTAGAAAAAACTCAAGATATAATCTCAAAAAGCCCTAAAAATTTGTTAAAACTATTTTTTGATGAGACGCATATGTGAAAAAGGTAAACTCTTTAAATATTAAAAAAAATTGCTTGTATACATTTCTTAGGATAACTAAAATAACGTAATGATTAGATACGAAATTAGTACTTTATTTTGATGTATCTAAATAAGCAATCAAGATCCAAAGTACGACTATTAATAACACATATATTTAATATACTAGAGCTCAACATAATATAGAAAATGTCACTTATCTGATACACTTCAATCGAGCGCGAAGAGCAAGATAAGTAATAAGAATGTATTCGTTAAAGCCAAAGGGGCTTTAACAAAATGGAAATCAGAATTACAAAATTACACTGGTAAATTTTTTACTTTTAATTTTAAAAGGTCTATGCATAAAAGTGGAGGAAACGTAAGCAGCAAGCTTGAAGCGCAAGATCTGACATACACCAACCTAATGCGCGAAGGGAATATGCCAGCTCAGCAGGAAGATTTTTCTAAATCAAATAATAGGGTTAATAATTGTTTCTTACACACGTACTACTCTAAAACTTTTTGCTATTTGGATAGTGTTGCCTAATGTGCATTCCGAGATTTCGTCTGGGGTAAAAGCTTCAAGCGCGCCACTGCCAATATTTATTTTTACCCGCTTTGGGCAGTAAGTACTAGGTGTATATAATCCACGAAGAGTCGTTTGTTGTTTTGTTTTTTCCAAAATTGCAAAGACGTCACCACTGGACATTGATAATACAATGTGTTCTTCGGTCGGTATGGGTTCATAGACATGACCTCTTGTTCACAATTTAATTGTTTTATCGAGAGGAAAAGCGTATCTTCAAAGTTCGAATGTCCGGTTTGTATTTTTTTGGCAAATAAATCTAATAGACTCAAGTTCTTTAAGTTTAAATCCAAACATGAGGGCAGGAGATTGTCTGGCAGAAGAAGACCTGGATCTTGCACGAAAGAGGGGTTCCCTAGAGGAAGACCTGGCAGTAAAATGAGATCTGGCAAGAAGAAGAGTCCTTTCTGGAGAATGAGGTCTGTCTGAAAAATCAGGAGGTCCGCAACAAGGAACAACAGGAATAGGTTCACCATTAGGTAAGCTTTCAAACTGTGCACTTAATTCTGCAACAAAAAAAGAGTATTATATTTTCTTTCAGTACACAATCGTACGTTGGTATATCATGAGTTGTGAATATAGTTGTAATTGGCCATGTTGTTGCCAACTGTTTGCAACCTTTTTATTTATTTATACATATCTGCATTTCAGTCCTTTTCAATTCCCTGGATAACGCCACATAGAAAGTATTTTACACTAGCAATAAATTCATGCGCGATAAGCGTGTTCACCTTCCTGTATTTTTATTTTCTCATATTAAAAACATAAAAGTAGTATACCTTTGACAGTTCTAGGACACGTCAGTCGGTAAAACAGGACTGATCAGTTACCGAAAGTCGATACTGGTTCATGTTTGTTCACGCGTAAAAGTCACTTAAGGATATGTCAGTATGTTAGATAACTTCCTAGAGGTCATTTTTTGACTACCTAATAGGTTCCTATTTTATCGATTGATACTTTAAAGCTCGACGTAGGTGTCGCATGGGTTTAGGGGAACCTTATTTTCTATATACTTCCAGAAGTATAAACAGAGTGAAAAGTGTTAAAGGCTAAGGCGACAGCGCATCAGGCTTCTGATCTGGAGGGCAAGGTTTGATCCCTGTGTGGGTATCAATAGAGAATTTTCTGTATACTTGTTTCGGGGCTATTGTGGTTTAGGACCCACCTTGAACTGTAGGTCTCCCGGAAAAGGCTGTCGCCTGGTGTTCGCTGGTCAATTTTGATTAATAAACACATACAGTAGAGTGTCCAAAAAATTAAGTTTTTAAAGTTTTTGACCAGCATGTTCGCAAAGTCGGTCTGTCATGGAAACAAAGGATTGCGTATCTTTTATAAAAAACAATATCATTAGTTCTGAGTCAAACGAATTTCGTTTCTGATGGACTTCAACAATTAAAACGTATAGTTTTTTACTTCTTTGATTTTGGTCATGGAATTATAAGTCAATTTGAAAAAACTGACCTTAATTCAATCTTTCTGAAAAACTCGGTAGGAGAGAAACAAGAGGCTCAGGACCCGTGACGATGGAGCTGGGCCATCAACCACAAGAAACGAAAAAGAAAGAAGAAACCTGTAACCAAACTGAAGATAAAGGAGAAACCGAGACGCGCTTGCCCCAAGCGCGCTCCTCATCAAAGCATCTGAGGAACCGAGCTATGCCGAGTTCTGAAAAAACTTTAAAAGCAACGTGAGGTCGAACACCCTTTGTGTTAAAATTAAGGGTGTAAGGCAAAGAAGGGAGATGGGAACGGAGGTAGGAAGTAAAGCATAGGGTAAAACAAAACTGACCTCTGCCTTCAAGGGAGTTGTCGGGGTAAGGGGAAACTCACACTAAGGTCGAGATCCTTGACCTGGACATGACGACGAAAAAGAAAGAACTGAAGGAAGCATTGACAAGACGCTTCGAGAAAACCAGAACAGGGCAGCTGAAACTCACGCTGACGAAGGAAACCCACAGGGGGTACCTGAAGGCTTACGTGGAGTTGAGTGAGGAGCTGGCTACCCGGCTGATGCGGACAGGGCAACTCAATGTTTCGCGGGTATTTTGTAAAGTCAAGCAGGCCACCAGGCGTCACTGCTACTAAAGTAATGTTCACCTGGCAGCAAGTTGCACTGATTCATACAGGACGATGAGCTGTTGGAGATGCGGCCACGAGAGACATCGAGCTGTGGTATACACTAGCAATCCAATGTGTTATCTTTGCCCTGCAAGGGAGGATATACTATGGAGTGATCATCTTACAGGGACTATGAAATCTGCAGCGTTCAGAGAGGCTGCTCCAGAAAGGAAGCTTGAAGAACCCACATAGAGAGCAACACCTCGACCTACGTATGGGCAGAGGCTGATCAGGTGGCAGAAGTCAGCACGAGCTTGTATATAAAATTCCAGATTTTCAGCAGAGTGATACGATTTCCATAGTTCTTTCGATTTATTTTTAAGGTCGCAAAAATTAAACTAATTTCGGATTGAACATCCAAAATAACATCAAGTTGCGTTCAGAGTGTATGTTTGGATTTTTTGAAACTAAAAAATTAGGCTTGCGTACAAAAAATAGAATCAATGATGATTTTCCCCTTCCTAAGTTGAAGAATTTCATAAATGTGAACCATCAAAGTTTAGTTATTCTAAAAATGTTGAAAATAATATGATTTTTAATTAGAAACTTTTAAAATTAACATTATCGAAGGATTCCTAAATTAGTTTTTTAGAGCTAAGCCATTAAAAATGAATTTTTCTTAAATTTTGCATAACGTTCTTCAAAATTCACTCATTACTATTCAAAGTTTAAAATTGTGCAAAAGTACTGAAATGAAAGTCACTAATACGGCGTTGAGATTCTTTCTCTTTTAATTAATCCAAAAAGAGTGTACTGCATATCTAGTGAGTTTCGTTGTAGGTAAAAATGTTATTATTTTAATGGTGAATATTAAAAATTATTTTACAATAATAAAAAAAAATTAATTCAGGCTATACTGAGGCTTAATGTGTTTGCTTTACCTTGTTCTTTTTTTCGAATTTTAGAGAAAGAATTATTCTGCCATCTTTTTTTTTTAGCCAAAGTGGTCAAGAGAAAGTTAGTCCTTTTTGAAAATGTTTTTATATTGCTCTTTAGAAACAAAAATGTAAAATTATGAATATTTATCCTGTGCTTTTAACGGATCTTTACGTTTCGGCACACACCGATTCCTAAAATAATAAAATTTTGTCAATATCTATCTGTCTCTGTATATATGTCTGTATGTATGAAATACAGTTTCCGGTAGAAGAAAAAGAGCCTTACAAATTATTTTATTAATAGTTTAAAATTTGAATAAAATAAGAACAGGTATACATGTTTAATATTTTTAAAAAGCAGCAAGATTTACAAATTATGTAAATTACATTTTACGATTGGACACAAAACTAAAAAGTTCTAGATAATTAATACAAGCAGAGTATATATGCTAGAATCTTTCTAGAATAAAGTAAAATGATTTTTAATATCCTTTTTTATCTAAACACAAATTTGTGTTTTTTCATATAAGAGTATAATGAAAAGGTCAAAATTTTAGACCTCGAGTTTTCAACGGTTCTTTACGTTCTAAAGCTCGCAGATTCCAAAAGTGAGATAATCTTCAACATTATAATGATTTTTTTTAAGAGCCATATGTTATAATTATGACTTCTCGTAGATGTAAGCGAATGTCGCAATAAGAATTGAATCGTCAAAGCCACAGGTGCTTGAAGAACCGTTTCGAAAGTCAAATTGAAAAATAATGTAAGTTTTAATTTATGATGGTAAATCATCAGAAGCTGAAATCGTAGTTTTTAGTTTAAGTTACAATATATATATTTTAATTAAAGACAAAATGTAAGCATGTATCATGTAAAAAATGAGAGCGTTACATAAATTACGAAAATTCTCATTTGCGTCAAGCTGAAAACAATTCATGTGAAAATTATAAATATATCATGTCATTATATTTAACAATAGAATTAAAGATAACCGCCAAACATAAGATAAAATTATTGACAATCCTCATCTTTTCTAATTAGAGATAAAACTGATAATTGTAGTAAGAAAGAATTTTATCAACAATATAACTAATGAGTATTCTACTGCTATATAGGCTTATACAATCTGTACTATACTCTTTATGTCTTAGATAAAAGGCGTTAGACTTTTCGTTCTAAAATATTTGCATTTCATAAAAGTCAATTTTAAAAACCAAAATATAGAGCTGTAGAAGCACACAAGCCTGTATGAAAAGATATAGGGATTTTAATGAAGCAAATGTGGTATGCCAGGCTCTACTGAAGAATATTGCAGAATAGAATTTACCAAAACAGTGGAATAGTTCAACATCAGAGAAAGACATTAGTTGACGTAAAATATAAACCATAAATAATCTTTATGGTTTATTTATGGTTTATTTTGAAGCCAAATTTCAACATCAATTTTTTGCGTACAACGAAAGTTTATAGCATGTATAAGATTATGAATTTGCTAAATTTGATAAACATATATTTTCTGAATGTACGCATGTTGTATGAATTTTCACAATTTTGCTTATAAGTTCTAAGAAAATACAATGATATTTATATTTTAGTGTGTCGAAAATAACAAATTCTGGGACTCGAAATGACAATACGCGTAAAAGTAGAGTATTGGGTCCAAAAAAAGTATAAACAATTCAGAGAAATTATAGGTACAAACATTAAAAAGAAGAATGATTTCACATTGATTTACTAATATTCTGATGGGTCAGAAAAACAGCGGAAGGTTCTGTATCATCGACATTGCTTGTCCACTTAACCGCAATTTGCAGACAGCCTTCACATCTTAGGTCCATAAGTATAGCGAGCTAAGGCATAAAGTAAATACAAAAGGGAGGAATGTAATTACGCATCTATTCATCCTATTGTAATTTCGGCTACAGGCAATGTGAACGCGAGGTGCACTGAACATCTCGAACATCTAGGAATCAGTAGGGTACTGGCAGCATCCCAGGAGGCGGTTTTATTAAACTCTGTCGCATTACAAGAAATTTTCTAGACCAGTAGAAATTTGGTGACTGAAAACATATGGAGTCTTATAAACCTTTGAAGAAAGAAGTGTTCACTTGCGTGCTGTTCTTATACAAACAAGAAAATATTCATGGCTCATATTTACTACTCTAAAGGCTTCGCGTGACAAAGTTAGATTTGATTACCTTTTTTATCTACTGCTGCCGAATTTTTCTGTCGGCTCGAATTTACTTATTTATTCAATGTGTTCTCACTCAAGTTTGATTTGTTTTCGCTTTAAAACTACTGGTTTATTTTTAGCTGATAAGTATCTATTATATAACAGTAATGTAAGATTACCTGATATGGTCAAATGGCTGTGGGCATAATAAGCTGCAAATCAAATTAAATTAAATTGAATTTTCGGGCTCGCGAAATCTAGTTATATAAAAATATGCCAAAAAAGTAGATTCTAAAAGTTATGTAATTAGAAACCTTCCTGTATAAGGAAACAGTACACGGTATAATTTATGTAAGCACAACATTGGAAACTTGAGTATATTAACTATTGTAATTTATTAACAGTTCTTTAAAAACTTGTTCTTGAGTGAACTCGGTTTTTCGTCATCAGGCAGCATAGTGTCGTTTAGAGTTCGACTTTCACAGCTTTTGTTCTTACAGAGCGACCGAGAGCGTTAAAGGTGACATTAGTCGCCTTTAACGGTCACAATAGTCACCTTCAATTTGAGGCGCAAATTTGTAAAAAGCTAAACAAAATTTGGTTAGACAAATAACCTTTTCATTTGGATCCTTTTTAGTAAAAAGAATTTTCCATCCGTATGTAGAGAGGTGCTCAAGAAATTCGGTTTCATTTATATTTGTGCGATTGCATATAGACAGAGGAGACATACTAGAGGAGAAATTAAATCACCTTTCCCAGTTATAACAAAGTTATAAGCATTCCAATGTTATACGGTCTGAGGGCCTAAGCCTAGGAGTGAGGAGACGCCTCACGACAGGTATTAACACCCAAATGCTCCCCAAGACTCATCAGTCTTGTGCTGCTTGCCCCTTAAGTGATCCGCTGTACTAAAAAGTTTCTACAATTTACCACAAATTTCCTCTAAATCGAGAACGGAAGTCGTCAAATAATGAAATTTTAAATCATTTCATGTAAATGTGTGACATTAAAAAAGGTCGAATTAAAATTTTGGGTGATGAAAATTTTGAATTTTGAAATTGTTTTCTGGTAGTGTTATTATTGATACTTTAGAAAAATGTGCGGCTAGACATATATTTTAGTCGAAAAGTGCAGGTAGATATATGTCGTTAAATATTTGGTATACTTCAAGTGCGCGCAAGCTCTCCTACCTTTAACAATACAAAAGCTATCCAGAAAATAAAAATGCTTTATGTATACTGCATGTAGACGGATTGCACAAGTGAGGGGTCTAAATAACGAAAAGCTAAACCGTCACGTAAATTGGCGCTCGAAATCAATTCAAGTGACATAACCCAAACATCCCTAAGCTTTGCCGCCCGCAGTAATTACTTCCGTTGCGTGGTCAAGCCACGCGCAACCCCAAAGTAGTAAAAATTGTGATGCTCACTTGAGTGAACGTGCCGGTTTTGAATCAGCCATATGAACCCCTGAGCTAGGCCAAAAGTTTAAAAAAGAATAGGATTATTAAAAAAAACTTAATGAATTTGAGATCGCGAAAGATAAACATTATTTCGAAAATGGCAAACCTGGCATAAATACGAACGGTCCTATAATTGCGTGAAAAAAACCATATTCAGCCCAATTGTACACAATATACCAGGAAAGTGCATACGGTGGCTATTAAAGGCGGAAAATAGCCAACAAAACCATACACCGACAGAATTACTAGACACAGATACAAATGATTCGGACAAAACAAGATTTTATTCGTTGATAGATTTTGAAGATCATAAATTCAGAATGCTAGTTGCCACCAGTGCAACTCACTCATACGTAGGTGAAAAATTTGAAAAAGCAATGAAAGATTTAGACTATGAATTTAAAAAAAAAAAAACAAGAAACCAGTAATGAATGATACCGATAAAAACAAAAGTAGGGAAAGCGAGGAAAAGAAATTGAAATTCGCATAAAAGATTAGCCTGCGAAACCAATGCAAGAGAAAGAGACAGATTCGCTACCGTGCAAAGACTCTTATCCCGTTGTGCCATACACCCCACTCCAAGCATTCCTTATCGGTGAATAACTAGATTTGAGCCTGTTAGCACCCCGGTTGACACATACTAAATGGGGGCATGATGCCTCACACCCTAAGCTTTGCAATGCGAGCGATGCAAAACTGGCACGAGCCAGCGTGGGCGTCAATAGATAAGATAAGAGAGCTAGTCAAAATAAAGAGTAAGTAGGCAAGAAAACAGTGACTATACAAATAAAATAGAGAGCGAGAGCGAAATAAATACGATTGTGTGTAAGAAATATAATGATAGAAAATTAGAAACAGAACTTAAATGTCCATTGGAATGTGATCAAGAGAAAAAGGATTCTAAATTAAAGACAGTCATTGATAAAACAGAGGAAAAATATGATTCGATAATAGAAAAATTATTTGCAATTAGGAGACGTAATTTGCATAATTTTAGAAATAATCCGGTAATAAATAATAATATTACACGCGTAAAATTACAAAGAAAGCGTAATTCAGAATTTTTCGAGGACACTTCTGAAGAAATAGTAGAATTGATTTAAGCACAACAAGTGCAATTACAAAACTTGAGTAAATAAAAAGTAAAAGATCAGGAAACCGAACTAAAGCCAAACCACTTAACTAACCATAAAATAGATGTGCAAGGACATGAGCCAATTAAACAAAAATACTCTAATGTCTCACCTGAAATAAGAGAATTTATGAATGAGGAAGTAGATAGACTTTTAAAGGGAAAAATTAAAGAACATTCCAATAGTGATTGGTCAAACTCCATAGTAGTAATAAAAAACCAAATGGGAAATATAGATGTTGCTTAGATTGTAGGAAAGTAAATAAAATAACCAAAAAAAATTTATACCCAATTCCCATAATGTCAGGCAAAGGAATGTATCAGTTTGAAAGAATAGCATTTGGATTAGCAAATGCTCCTGTTACATTCTAGCGCCTTACAGACAAAATGATAACCACAAAATTAAAACCACACTTATTTTTCTACCTGGATGATATAATCATTAAATTAAAAAGTTTTGAAGAACATTTAAAATATTAAGAATTGTTTTAGATGAAATTAAAAAAGGAGGTTTAAAAATAGGTTTGAAAAAAGGTGAATTGATTTGTTCTAAAATTTTAATTAGGATTCAAATTAAATGAAAAATGATTGTTTGTTTCAAAATTTTGAGAAATAATAAAACCTGTACAAAAATTATTTAAAAAGAAAGTAAAGTGGAAATGGTCTGGCAAACAGGACTAGGAAAAAATTATGCAATAGCTTTTGCAAGTAGAAGTCTAGGTGGAGCAGAACGTAAATACCCTGCTTCAGAAAAAAAATGTTTAGCTGTGGTTTAGGCAATAAGAAAATTCAGACCATATTTAGAGGGATATTTATTTGAAGTAATTACAGATCATATTTTCTTAAAATGGCTTCATAATTTGAAAAAACTTAATTGGTCGTTCAGCACGATGGGCTTTAGAATTATTAGAATACGACTATGAAATAATGTATAGAAAAGAAAGTTTAAACCATGTTCCTGATGCGTTATCAAGATCGAATGAAAATGAAATTGATATATGTATAAAAATGCAGAATTCGCCAAAGAATTGAATCGAAAGTAAATAATCAAATTGGTTTAATGGAAAGAAGAATAATTGAAGATTCGTGGACAGTAGTAGCATCTGATAAGATGGGTCCGCTAACAAGGACAAAGTCAAGAAATCAATACATTCTAGTCTTCGTTGATATGCTTACAAAATGGGTAGAAATAATACCAGTTGAAAATAAATTAGCATCGACAATTGAGAAAGAATTTCTTAAACGTATAATTTGAAAATGCGGCACATCTAGATTAATCAATACAGCAATAAAAGCATACTTAGAGAAAGATCACAAATTATGGGACGAAAACTTAGGTGATTTACAATTTGCGTTAAATACGACTAAAAATTCTTTGATAGGCTTCACACCAGATTTTTTAAATACAGGTAAAAAACTTCAACCAATTGAAGTGTTGAATAAAGATTTAGATAACAAAAGTGGAATCAAATTCCAACAAGCTGAAAAATGGGCAGATAGAATGCGAGAATTGAAAATAATGAGGAGAGAAGTAGTTTAAATTTAGATACCACAAATGAAACACTATCAAGGTATTATAATCTTAGGCGTAGGACGATAAGTTTCGAAATTGGCGAAGAAATACTAAAAAGTGATAAAGCATCATTTAATAAAGGGAAAGGAATAGCTTAAAAATTAAATAAAAATTTAAAAACGACATTTTTATTAAAGCAAAGATTTCACCAACAATTTACAAAATAAAAACTAGGAATGGAAAATCATTAGGTAACACCACTGATAACGACAAAAAATCACACAAGCACATACATTCACAAAAACAAAATAAAGCAGGAAAACTTTTATTTACAGAAAAGTGGACCGAAAACTAATTGTGAAATGCAAGGATTGCCTTGCCAAATTGGTGGGGAATGAGGCTTTACTACAGCACAAGTGAAAACAGTGGTGGAAGAAGAAGGGAGAAAGAAAAAATAAAAAAGATAAGAATGGATATGAGAATGCAATAGAAGATCAAGAAAATCAGGGACGAGCAGTTAAAAATGATAGCAAGGGTAGACAGAGAGGAAGGACGAGAAATAGACAACGCAAGAGCCAAACACAAGGAAAAGGGCTACAATTTGAAAATTAAAAGATTAGTAAAACTTAAAGATTGGAAAGGTGAGTATTGACGAGAACAGATTGAGAAAAAGTAATGGCTCGAAGAAAGAAAGAGAAGCTGCTAAAAGAAAGCAAATTCAAAAAGAAATGGAGAAGTTCCAGGAAAAAATGTAGAAACAAGAGGAGAAATGAAGGCAAAAGAAAAATAATTAATTTAGAGAACAGACTCGAACTTAAAATTCAATTTTCATTGGAATCACATTTTTCATTTTATTTTTTCATATTGTTGCTGAAAATTAAGCAAAAATAAAAAACTTTTTATTTTTTCTTCCTACTCATATACATACACAACAGAATAATTAATTCTATACCCTTCACAGACACAAAAATAGTAATTACTATTTATTGTAGGACTTTTAGCTGACACAAGAATTAATAATAATTCAAATTTAATTTAAGCAAAACTAAATTTTGCAGCTAAATAACAATTTATAAAAAACAAAATAAGATTATTTGATTGTGAAAGAAAGTATTAGATCTATTAATGAGGTTGATACGTCTATAAGAGGTAAGATTAAATTAAAATTACAATTAAAATAAAATTTAGATATAAGTTACTTTTTAGCTCAAAAACAATAGAAAGCAGAATTGCTGAAAAAGACCTAGAAATTTTAAAGGAGAAAAGTAGAATAAGATGAACGTAATAGTTGAAAGAGTTTACTTTTGGTTAAAAAATGATAAGCAAAAGCAGGATTTTAAAGAAAAACAATATTTAATTTTTTATATATTTTTTTTAAAGTCAGGATTCTTTACTTCTCTTTCAGAAAAGAAAAAAGATGTATGACAGCAAAATCAAGAAATGTTGTCATTGCAAGAAACAAGAACTGCCATACAGTTCCGGATTCAACCAAAACAAAATACGGAAGGGCGGTTGGGTCGAAACTAATACCAAAATTGAAGAAAATTTTATAATTGATATTTGGGAAGGAAAAACTAGCACGAAATAATGAAAGAGAAAGAAAGAAAAATACTGAAGAAGAAAAAAAGCAAAGCAACGAAGACGAACAGGAGGACGATATATATATATATATAGCTGAAAATAGCAGAAAAAGAATCCTGGTCAACTTTTAAAGAAGAAGTCCAAAAAAGTAAACCTTGTCACCAACAAGGAGGAACAGGTAATTATAACAAACTTATAAGCTGATAATTTTCTGCAAAATATGTTAACGGAACTAGGAAGATGAATTTTCATATTTTCAGTATAATGTTTTAGAAATTATTTAGGAAAAAAGGCGTTATCTTGAAACAGTAGCATCGTCCTATAATATGAAGTTCGATCGCTCACCCACCAGAACAGACGAGGTTTTTGTCGATTTTTAATCACTATAAGAGTAACAACCAAAGATCGTAACAAAATTGTTAAAAGATTCTAAATCTTGTTCAAATTATAATGATTTTTGTTTGAAAATACTTATTTTCTATGAAAAACGCCAAATTAACCTTAAATTGTTTGAAAATTTGTTTAATTTACAAAGAAAAAACTGAGAGAGCGTACAGAGTGTGGAGAAGAGGAAGTAGACTCGTGACGATAAGAACAAAGGAGTGTGAGCATTAATTATACTCTTTATCGATTATCTCGTTTGTGTCTCGTCTTAAAGAAACAAACTTACCTAGGTGAAAATAGTTATGAATTTTAAAGGCTTTCTCGTTTTTGAACAAAATCTAAAGCTTTAAAACAGGGATGAGAATAACTTCCGAAGATTAGAATAACCACACAATATTCTACAAATAAATTGAAATACAATTTCTTACAGAATATTTAAGTTTATTAAATTAAGGAAATTTTAAATTCAGAGAAAGATAGCTAATCTGAATTAAGAGAAAGGATTGTGTCACTTATTTGATTTGACATCACTTCGCTTGATTTTCTTTCAAATTCAGTAGGCACTGAAGACTCTTAGATTACATAACTCTTCTCCCACATCTCTACCTGGAAACAAAGGAAGACCTTGATGATGAATCTTTTTAAAAGAATTAAATATTATAAGTGCTCAAGTCAATGATTAAAACTACCGGTTTTATAATCCAATTTTGCATTGTTTACCCCTCTTGAACTAGGCGAGTATTACCTTTGGGAATTCGCTTGCTTATCTGAAACGGTTCCTTGTGAAACTGGGTTGTCCAAGTCGTTTAGATTTTCTCTTCGTTACCTATGAAAGATAATGGTACTGGTCCAGGTATTTATTAATTAACAGGTAACGAGGATTTTCCGGCTGGTGATTCACCGTAGCGATGGTTGACAATAAGGATTAGCAAAGGAGTTTATTATTAGTTAGAAAGGCTCATCTTTCCTGCTGGTACTTAAGAGTAATAATGGTTGACAATGGAATTGTAAAAAGGATCTTTTTGAGTAGAGTTGCACTTTCCTTTAAAGAGAATTGAATTCCTGACTGACTTCAGTTTGATTAAATTCCTAAAGCACATTGCTGATTCTACGTTTTTGTTTGAAATTTTTTTTTGATTACTTAAAATAGTTTCTAAATACCTGAAGTCTTTCTGGTGTTTTAATATTAAATTTGAGAATTCTTTCGATGTGCTCTAAGACAGAGCTTCTGCCCGATTTGAAAGTTGAAGATAGACTGTTTTCCGATTCTGATCCTGGTTTTCTATACGTCGAATTCCATTGCGATCTGAACCAAAAACTTGATAACCAAAAACTTGATGGCGAGGGGACGTAACAATTGATATCAAATTATATAAAGGTGTTTATATCTTAAGGCGTAGTATCTGGGGGTCCTGTTTCTTGAGTTCAAGGAAAGGGTCATAGTGCCACCCTCTCTAATGTATGGTTGGTTTTTATGAGCAGCGTTCAAAGATTTGTAGGCGAAAAGTCATTGTATTTTAACGGTGTCTATAAAAAGTCAAGATTTCTAAACTGCGTAGTTAGATTATTGATTTTATGATGATGAATAAAAACGATATGCACGAGTTTGTGCGTTTCACAAGAACATAATTTTTTTTCCTTTAATAATTAATTATATAAATAATAATACAATATAAAAATTATTAATAATATAAGTATAAATAATATACCTATAATACGTTACAAGATGTGACACTGAATTGCTTTTCCATACTATCTGCGAGAAAGAAAAAATGCCGAATACCTAGGAAAAATAGGCACTCTATTCACTTTGCCCTGTTTATTTTGCCCGGTCCGATATTTATACCTGGGCTTCACGAGTCACTTAATTGTTGTTTTACTTTTTAGCGTCAATTCTCTTTTTCAAAAGCACGTTAGAAAAATTATTGTATGTTAAAAAAAACTATTTAAAAAATTACATGTGCTGAAAGGCTATTCAGAATTTATGATGAAAAAAGTTTATAAGACAAAAAAAAATTGTTGAGCTGTCGTCATTACCTGTGTCAATAATCCCAGAAAATCAGTTACGAGAAAAATAAGAATGTTCAAACTAATGAAGGTATAAAAAAAAATAAACATTAGTTCAAAGATTTCTAAGTATAGAAGAATAATTTACAAATTGACAATTGTAAATAAACAAAACGAAAGAATTACAAATAAAATGAGGCACATGAATATTTTTTAATCTACGTTGCCTAATAATATATGACTGGGATTTTGTCTGCAAGATCGAAACAATTCGATAGCCTAGTCAGTTTTTTCTCGCGTTCAAGTGTAAGGTTAAGTGTAGGGTTCGACTAAAAATGACGTTTGAGGAGGATGCTTTTTCTTTAAAATAATTCTGTGCATTGAATAATTTCTTAAAGATTGTACCAAAATAACGTAAGCATGATATCAATATTTTTAATTCTTTTAAAACATTTTGTAGAATTGATATTAGCTTTTCACGTTTCAGTGGGTCGCTATGGTACACTATTTAAATTTGCCGTGTAAATACAAGTTTTCCCTAAAGCGTAAATGATTACATAAATAGAAGCATCAGTTAAATGAAACACATCATACAATTTTTCCATTAAATTACCTCTAATGGAATGTCAATAACTTAGAAGAACAAACTTGACGTCAACAATCTATCAGATATCAATTATATGACATCATGTAAATCAATTGGGCACTGTATCTAAAGCCTAAAATCGTATTCTTTATCAATACATCAATCAGTTTTTCCTTTCTCAAGCCAAGATGTCGATTGTGTATACTCTGGTATTATCCTTGGCAGTTACTCTCAATACTATTGGTGATTATAATATTATAGTATGTCTATAATTTGAGTTAATTATTGTCAAGCTGCACGCAAATCAAATGTAAAGTAAGAAATGAGAATTTGATAGATAAATGTCGTCGTACAAGATATTGATTCTTTTTTCTGATAAGACATTTAATATTCATATTCTTTTCTAACATAAATAGGTAGAAGCCAGAAGGTAAAATTATAACAAAATTCAATAATAGGAGAAATGAGATTTTTAATATTTGCCCAAGCGGTTTTTCTAAATATTTAAAATTTGGTCTTAATTGTTACAAAAGAATGAGATAACAACATCTGTGGTAACAAAGTTAATTGCAAATTTCTGAAGCATTCTTTGGGAAAACTACGACTCTAAAACTTCTAAATCGAAATTGCGAAATGCTTTCGACATGTTGATATTTTAATATTAAAATTATTCCCAGCAGGGCCACCTCCATTTTTTTACGTCCCTTCTCTAGGGTAATGTCAGTTGAGAAACAACTACCTCCACAAGCCCTCGCCTATTTCTAGTTACCCCTTTAGTTTTTAGTGTTTAGGAGCTCGGTGAAAAACACTTATAGTTTCGGTCAGGTGCCGATCCATCCGCTGTCCTTTTTTCCGGGTGAGAAAGTCAGAGGTGGAGAATGAGGCAGAGAAATATTTTTTAATCTACGTTGCCTTAGAATACATAACTGGGATTTTGTCTGCAAGATCGGAACAATTCGATAGCTCAGTCAATTTTTGCTCGCGTTTAAGTGTATGGTAAGGTGTAGGGTTTGAATCAAAATCTGAGAGGAAAGAGAAGCGAAGCAAAATAGGGGACAGAAGAGCAAGAAAAAGTGGTGGAAAATAAAGTGATGATAACGGCGAGAAGAGGAAAGGGATAGTCATATAATGGATAGAAATTGGTAGTAGGGGTAAGTAGCGAGGAGTGATTAGAAGTGAGGAAATAGGAATATAGATAGTGGAGGCAAGGGTTGGTCAAAGAAGCAGGCAAGATGCTGGTAGGGGAAATAATTTTATGTGAGAAGTGCGTGGAGGAGTTAGTACAGGGAAAGTAGAGCAGGAAAAGTAAGAGATTTGGTAGGGAAGCACGGCAAAAGAAGTCTCTCTAAGCCATTTCCAGGAGTCCACCTCGTTTTTATATCCTTTCTCCATGGTAGAGTGATTTCAGCGGCAAACAACCCTCTGTATCACTCTCTTCGATTTTCAAAGCGCCGTCGCCCATTTCTAGCCCCAGTTCGGCGACATTTCACCCCACCGTCACAACAACTCTCATTTTCAGAGTTCTCCCCGGTTTACATAACCTTTTTGGATGTAAAGTGAATTTAGTGACACACATCCTATATACTATTTCTAGATGACCCTTTTGTCTTTTATATCCTGTCTCGGGGGTGAAGTGAGTTTGGTCAAACCCATCCCTCCGTCACACCCTCCACCATTTCAAACACCCTCCCGGGCATACTTTTATATTCCTGGCAATTGGTCTACACCATTTGGGGTGCAAGTATGAATCATCATCAACGAGCTATGAGGTATTGCTTGTCACGATTTTTCTGTGATAATATTATGAAAAAATTTCTCGAAAAAATGTTTCGCATCCCTTCTAAAAAGGTTTCTAATGTCAAAAGCATCCTTCACACGAAATTTCATGCTATCCAAACAATTTGAGAGAAATTTGTGTGTACCTTGTAAACTATATTATACAATAATGATGTGGTAAAATACGTTACTTTAAGAAAGTAAAAATGTACAATATATAATTGCGGCTTATCAACTATGATTACACATTTCCGCAAAAAAGTAGAAGTTCTTATATTAACGTAGTTTCGTTATTATTCTTCAAAACTTAAATGATTCTGCTTTTTTAAATCTTTTTTCAATTACTGTATACAATCCTAAATAAGTTGATATATTTTTACAAAGCAATTAGTTGTTTTTCACTATTAAATTAGAGAATATCTTGACTAATCGAATTACTTATTTTTTACTAATGACTAGTAGTCCACTTATCGCTAATTAAATCAGTGGAATTTTACTGATCAATAATTAGGTTCCAATAATTTTGATTTTAAGAGGCAATAAATTATCTTTCGCGTAAGACAAAAAACTTTAAAATGTAATAAAACTTTTTCAAGGAATTATAATCTGACTTATTCATGGTAAGTCTTATTTAAAGCAAATTATTTTCACAAAGTTTGATAAATTGTAATTGTAATTTTCTATGAAAAATTGGTAAAATATACAAAAGAAAAAAAATTTGAAACTAAAAACAGAACTCTGTTCTAAAGTAGCACATTAGTTCCCTAAATATGCATAATTAATTTATAACTCATTAATCCAATATAATTGTAAGATTCTAAACAATTTTTATTTTTTTTTAACTTTAGTTGAACAATTAGAAAGCAATATTTGGAAAATGAAAACAGACAAGGTCACGTTAACGATTTCTCAATATGACCTTTTTATTGTTTAAATATAATTAAAATGTTACTTCAACGCATCGTTTATTTAAAGTTGTCTATTTTTCACGTTTTCTATGTTTATGACCTCTTAATAATTATTATATACAGTTCTGAATCATTTTTATTTTTACCAAGCAATTACCTTCTAACTTTTGAATTAGGAAATATTTTGACTAATCGAATTACTAATTTTCTATTAATCTTTGATTACTGACTTTTCGCTAATATAATCTGTAAAATTTTATTTGTTATTACTAAAATGTGTTTATTTTTCATTCAGAGAGCAAAAAAGCATTAAAAACCAAAGTATAATTTTTTGGGAACTGAAGTTGATACTCATTTCCACATTACAACATTTTTCCTGATAATAGAAGTGTAAATTGTACATATGTATGTTTGCTCTAATTATAAACTAATATAAAAAATGATTTTATATCAAATAAATTATTCTTTCTGTCCCGTATTTTTGTGTATCGCTATTTGATCTAATTTGAGTGACGAAAAAACTATTCAATGCCTTTTTAAAGAAAAATTTGGTTTAAAATATTATTTTAGGGGCCCAGGTATTAAGTTTCCTACCACATCTTCATTACATTTTGTTTTTCTTTTATATAGGGAATGTCTTAATATTTCAGCAATCCTTACAAAAAAATGTTCAGGAATAGAATTATGATCTCATATTGCTTTAAAGCTAATGTGTGAATTTTTAAATTCAAACTACGAGAATCTCATTTTTAAGCCTTTATGCTCGCAACCTTCAAACAATTTTTTTAAAATCTAAGAAAAATTGAAGACTTATTGTTTACCTAAAGAAACAAACTGTCGTGATATGACCGCAAGATGAAAACAATTATTTATGAGCCACCTTAATATGCATGTACACGATCATGATTCAGATGTGCCATACAAGAATTGATCCGCAATAGTTGCTAGTAACGAACATAAATGGCATGCAATACATCTAGAGAATCAGATTACTCTGATAGGCGATTTGTTGATCAAATAAAGAATCCGAAATCTCTACAAAAGCGTTAAATACGATTTTAATTTAATTTCGGAATCGAATTAATCACGTGGAATCTACTTTGTATGTGTTTAAATAACTTGTAAATAAATATACCAACGTAGACTGTGTAATTCAAGAAGAATGTAATCCTCTGTTTCTTGTTGCAGAGTTCAGTTCGCAATTTGAGTGCTTGCCTGATGGCAACCCCATTTCAGGTGGTCCTCGTGTAAAATCTTCTCATTCTCCCGACAGACATTCTCCAGAAAGGACTTCACCTCTTGCCAGACCCGTTTCTTCTACCAGGCCCTCTTTACCTACCGAGCCACCTTTCCGTGCCAGAACCAGGTCTGCTTCTGCAAGACAAACGTTCCCTATCGTTTTTGGAGTCAAATTTAAAGAACTTGGATCTGTTTGACTTATTTCAAATAGAAATCCAAATAAAATATTCGAACTTCGAACATACATTTTTCCTCCCGATACGCCAATTCTATTGAGAACACAACAGTGTGGCCTTCAGCCCGTGTCGACCAGAGAACAAATTGTATTATCAACGTACGATGGTGACGTCTTTGCAATATTAGACAAATTAGATAGACGAACGATTTTTCGCGCAATATATGCACTTTATAACACTATAGGGGGGAAACGGGTGAAAATAAACATTATAAGCGGCGAGTTCAAAGAATTGACCTCAGAAGAAATTTCAGAATGTCCGTCAAGCAACCATAAAGCAATTTCAAGCAGTTTTAGGATAATACGTGTGTGAAACGCAGCACAGGCACATTAATGCATATTAAATTTGTTTGGATTCCGCAAAGTAGAATATATTTTCAATTTGATCAATTCCCTTAGAAATACTTTTAGAAAATATTTGTACAGAATATTTGTAAAGTATTCAGTACTACTTTTTCCGTAAAATTTTTGGAGGCGCATTAAAAAGAGTTGACCGTGGCTCATATCTATTCCATAGACAGTTCCATGCAATTCGTGCAAAAACCGGGTCGCGACCGGGAATTCTTTTCGTCGGTTCAAACGGGCAACTTACTTCTTTTGTTAGAGCTCCTTTGGCTTTAACGAATGCATTCTCATAATTAGTCTCGCGCTTGTCCTCGATTAAAGTGTGCCATAATATGAAATTATCTATATCACCTCGAACTATATTGTATTCGGCGTATGTGCTAATAATTTCTGTATTTCGAACTGGGACTGCTTACTTATATGTTGCAAAATAAAATTTAAAAAATTATTTTCGATTATTATTTTACTCTAGTTGACCCAAGAAATGTGTGCTAATAATTTTTTTTTTAAAGAAATTAATAAGTTTTCTTTTCACCTTATTCAAATATGCGTCTAACATTATGATTCAGATAAAAAAAGAACGGAAAAAACGTAACAAAATTTTTTCAAGTTTCTTTTCGTTTCTTTAGACACAGAACTTCGACAAAACATAACTTTGACATTGTGCCTCCAAACGCCGAGAAAAAAATTCCTTATTTGAGAGGAAAATTCCTCTTCAATCCTCTCAGATTTTCCTCTCAAGAAGAGAATATTTATCTAGAAATAAAAGTATTTTTTTTTTTAAGACGAAAGATGGCATAAGGCTTCAGATTGAGTATAATCCTCTAATTTGTAAAGGAATCGCTCTCAGATTAGAACTTGGGAATGCAAAATCAATCAAGCATATCAAACTAACTTGTTGAGTGTCGGTCGGTTTTAAGTAAACAGGTAAATTTTTAAGAATGCAGTGAATTATTACTTTAAGAAAATAGATGCTGAGCTGATTTAGCTGTTGAAAAAATTGGACCTCAGCATGTATGGGCAGTCGTTCAAAAGTAACTAATTCTTTCAAGGGTGCATTTCTGTATGCATGAGGTGTTCAACTTTTATGATTTTTTCATTGCTAATGTTCTTCGCACTATTTCTGTATAACAATACTCGCATGCCTTTCTCTTTTATGTTTGTTGTTCTTCCTTTCCAGAGAACAATGTATTAGGTATCAAAAAATTGAAAATAATGGCAAAATGCTACTCCTATTGATTAAAATCATAGAACTGGTTATGATTTGGTGGTTTTGTTAGAACAATTAGAGTTTATATATAGGTCGACGAAATACTTTCCGTGTTGGAGGATTGCATTAAAAATAGATTAGGCGATCCTCTTCAACTATCAAGATTTTCCATTTACCTTTGAGATGATTCTCTGGATTTAAGAATGATCCTCTTTAAGAGAAAACGATCCTCTTAAATCAAGACGAATACTTTTCATACCATATTATAGAGCATAAATTGCATCAAAATAACAGGCATCCTCTTAAATAAAGAATATTTTTATCTCGGTGTAGCGGCGTTATTTTTTAGTACTTATTTATACTCTTCATAGTTTTCATGTAAATTATTTTTAACGTGCAGATATAATTGGCAAAGATCAGCAAATGCCTCTGTATTGCATACGGATAATTCCTAAAATTTTCGATTTTGTATCAGAAATTTCAGTTGATAAAACCACAACCATTCGTTGAAGAAAGCTGACTAAAGACCTTGAATATTCTTTTTGGGTCAGAAAAGGTAAGCCAAAGCACAATCCAATCTCAAAATTCTTTTGAAAGTAATTGTGCCTACATACTACTAAGAAATAATACTACTTCTAGAATCTACAGACAGTCAGATACTGTACAGATTAGCTTGAGGCCACTTTTATAAGACGAATATAAGCATATCTCTGAAACCTTTCACATTTTATTTTTAAAAATACCGCTGAAAAGTATGCGCTATGAGTGTATTCACTATAAATAGATTTATTTGTGCTGAGCTAATTAACACATTGCCTTCGCACAGGTGTCAAATAATGATGGAATTAGGCATTATAGAGCAACTTAGAGTAAGGATCTTTGAGGCTCTCTGTAATGAAGCAAAATTTATTCGTTCTCAGAATCACAACTATTAATTCTATCGAACTATACTTTTAAGGAACCTTTAAACCATTTGTAATTTTTAATGTGCGTGCAATATGGCGACATGACGAGAAATGAAAGCTCCTTGAACAAAGGAGTAGAGGAGGTTTAGAAAAAGCGCAAGCAGGGCGGAAAATGGTCGCCAACTCTCTTATGTCTCTGGCAGCTGAACATTGCTCTAGAATGACGAGGGCTGATAAGTATAACTTGACGAATTAATTTTTCTGAAAGGGATAAGCCTATTTTTACTAACAATAAATCTAAAACTCATTTTACCAAGTTAACCTTCCTATGTTATACGGACAATTTTGTTTCCAGAAAATGATAAAGACAATCAAAAGTCCAATCAATGTGAGTTGTTGCATTGATTGCTGCATTGGTTCTTGTCAGTTTTTTTTTTGGTTCATTTATATTTTTTTTCAAACCCACACATGTTAACAAAAATAATGCTCTAGTTCAAATAGGGGCAGCAGAACACCTTTTGTGTGTGTTGACCATTCAATAAATAAGGTTTCCCTTGTGTTGAATATCAACACACGAGATTCTATAAACTTTTTTATCTGCCGCTCTCAAATACTTACTGTGAGCTTCAATTCACCTATTTATGTAATGTGTGATTACTTGTTTTTGCTTTGTTATCGCTCTGCAACTATAGTCGACATATTTTTAACATCTCTGAGTGTACTTTCCAGGGAACTGATAGAATATAATTTATTCTAATAATGAAATTGAAAAACTTATATTTTGTTTATTTTCTAGTTCATTTCTAGCTAATAAGTGCCTTTTATAAAACAGTAACGCAAATTTTGGTTGCTTGTTATGGTCTAATGACTGTTGGTATAGTAAACTGCAGACCAAAT
>JAUELO010010508.1:0-11504 GCA_032357855.1 Amphibolips quercusostensackenii
TTCCAATCTTCTTATACTTGTATCTCCAATGAAGGATTATGAAACATGGAACCAGTAGATCCTTAACCGTGATGATATCCTAATTTGCATAATTAATTAGTTAAAATCCCTAATACGAATCATCATTGATCTTTGATTCATGCGAAACTTTGAAAAACCCTAACAAAAGATTTTTCCAATCTTTTCACACCTGCTTTTCCAACGGAAGATCATAAAATATAGAACCAGTAGATGCCCAACTTTAATGATATTCTAGTTTGTATCATTAATTAGTTGAATTTTCTACTGTGGATCATCATTGATCATTGATTCATCCAAAACTTTTGACAAACATAAGACAAGGTTATTCCAATCTTTTTACACATGTATCTCCAACGGAGGATTATAAAACATTGAACCAGATGATCCCCAACTTTGATGATAGCCTAATCTGTGTCATTGATTGGTTGAATTTCGTACTATGGATCATCATTTATCTTTGATTCAGCCGGAACTTTTGACAATCCTAAACTATGATTATTCCAATCTTCTCACACTTGTATCTTTAACAAAGGATTATAAAACATCAAACAAGTAGATCCTTAAGTGTAATGTTATCTTAATTTGCATGATCAATTAGTTGAATTTCTTACCACGAATCATCATTGATTTTTGATTTATTCGAAACTTTTGAGAACCCTGACAATATATTTTTCCAATCTTCTCACACCTGCTTTTTCGTCGAAAGATTATAAAATATAAAACCAGTAGATGCCCAACTTAAATGATATTTTAGTTTGTATCATTAATTAGTTGAATTTCCTACTGTGGATCATCATTGATCATTGATTCGTCCAAAAATTTTGACAAACATGAAACAAGGTTATTCAAAACTTTTTACTATGTATCCCCAACGGAGGATCATAAAACATTGAACAAGTAGATTTCTAACTTTGATGATAGCCTAATCTGTGTCATTAATTGGTAAAATTTTCTACTGTTGGTCACCATTTATCTTTAATTCACCCGAAACTTTTTTCAATCCTAAACCATGATTATTCCAATCTTCTCACACTTGTGTCTTCAACGAAGGATTATGAAACATTGAACGAGTAGAACCTTAACTGTAATGTTATCTTAATTTGCATAATCAACTAGTTGAATTTCCTACTACGGATCATCATTGATTTTTGATTTATCCGAAACTAATGAAAACCCTGACGAAAGATTATTATTATTCCTTCTGTGGATTATCAATGATCTTTAATTCATCCAAAACTTTTTAAAACACTAATATGATGCTGTTCCTATATTCTCACACCTGTATCTTCTACGGCGGATTATAAAACATTGAACCAGTAATTTCCTAACTTTGATGATATCGTACTTTGTATCATTAATTAGTTAAAATTCTACAATAGATATCATTGATCCTTGATTTATCCAAAACTTCCAAGAACCCTGATATAAGGTTGTTTCTATAGCTTCACACATGTATCTCTAACAGAGGAATATAAAACAATGACCTAGTAGATCCCCAACTTTGATAATATCCTACTTTCTGTTGAAAGATGGTTGAATTTACTTTAATAGATGATCATTGATCTTTGATTTACCCCAACCTTTCAGAACATTGATATAAGGCTGTTCCTATATTCTTACACCTGTATCTCCGACGAAGGATTATTAAACATTAAACACGTGGATCCTCAACTGTCCTGATATCCTACTTTGTATGATTATTGTTTGAATTTCCTGCTATGAATCATCATTGATCTTTGATTCATCCGTAACTTCTAAGAATGTTGACTTAAGGTTGTTCCAATCTTCTCACGTTGATCTTCAAAGGAGAATTATAAAATATTGAACTAGTAGATCCCCAACTTTGATGATATTTTGCTTTGTACCATTAACTAATTAAACATTTTTTTATGGATCGTCACTGATTCTTGATTCATTCGACACTTTTAAGAATCCTGATAAAATGCTGTTCCTATATTCTCGCACCTGTATCTCCAATGAAGGATTATAAAACATTGAAGCAGTAGATCTCTAGCTTTAATGATGTTTAACTTTGTATCATTAATTGGTTAATTTTTCTACCATACATCATCATTCATCTTTGATTTATCTGAACCTCTTGAAGAGCCTAAAATATGATTATTCTAATATTTAAAGACCTGTATCTCCAACTGAGAATTATAAAACATTGAATCAGTAGATCCCGAACTATGAAGATATTCTACTTTGTGTCATTATTAATCTTTAATTGATCTAAAAGTTTTAAAAACCTTGCTCTAATGCTGTTACTATATTCTCACACCTGTATTTCCTACAGATGATTAAAAAACATTTTATCAGTAGATCCGCAACTTCGATGATATGCTACTTTGTATCATTAATCAGTTAAATTTCCCACAACGGATTATCATTTATCCTTAAATCTTTCAAAACTTTTGAGAACCCTGATATAAGGTTATTCATTCATCCTAACAACTGTATCTCCAACGGAGGATTATAAAATATTGAATTAGCAGGTTCTCAACTATTATGATACTCTATTTTGTGTCACTAGTTGGTTAAATTTCCTACCACGGATCATCATTTATCTTTAGTTAACTTAAAACTTTTCAAAGCCCTGATATGAAGCTGTTTCCATATTCTCACACTTGTATCTCCTACGGCGGATTATACAACATTAAACCAGTAGATTTCCAACTTTAATGATATCGTACTTTGTATCATTAATTGGTCGAAATTTCTACAACAGATCTTTATTAATTTTCGATTTACTCAAAACTTTTAAGAACCCTGATATAAGGTTGTTCCTATATTCTCACACATGTATCTCTATGGAGTATTATAAAACATTAAACCAGTAGATGCCCAACTATTATGATATTCTACTTTGTAATATTAATTGGTTGAATTTCCTTCTATGTATCATCATTGATCTTTGATTCATCCAAAACTTTTTAGAACCCTGATATGAGGCTGTTCTTATATTCGCACACCTGTATCTCGAACAGAGGATTAAAAATATTGCACCAGTAGATCTAGAACTTTGATGATATTCTACTTTGTATTATTAATTAGTTAAATTTCCTACTATAGAATATTATTGATCCTTAAATCATCCTAAACTTTTGAGAACCCTGATATAAGGTTTTTCTTATATCTCAAAAGCTATATCTGCGAAGGAGGATTATAAAACATTGATCCAGTAGATCTCAAACTTTGATGATATCCTACATTGTATTATTAATTCGTCAAATTTCCTACTATTAATTTTAACTGATCCTTTATTTATCTGAATTTTTTTAAAACCCTGACATAAGGTTTTTCCTAAATCCTTACGTCTGAATCTAAAACGGAGGATTATAAAACATTGAATTAGCAGATCCCCAACTATGATGATATTCTACTTTGTGTCATTGGTTGGCTGAACTTCCTACTATGGATCATCATTGATCTTTAATTCATCCAAATTTTTTGAAACCCCTGATATAATGCTGTTACTATATTCTCACACCTGTATCTCCTATGAAGGATTAAAAGACGTTGCACCAGTAGATCCACAACTTTAATGATATCGTACTTTGTATCATTAATTAATTATATTTCCTACTACGAATTATCATTTATCCTTGAATCTTTTAAAACTTTTGAGAACCCTGGTATAAGGTTTTTCCTTCACCCTAACACCTATATCTCAACCGGAGGATTTTAAAACATTAAACCAATAGATACCTAACTATGGTGATATTCTACTTTGTGTCATTAATTGCTTGAATTGGCTACTACGGATCACCATGATCTTTGGTTCACATAAGACTTTTGAGAACCCTAATATAAAGCTGTTCCTATATTGTCACACCTGCATCTCCTACGGCGGATCATGAAGCATTTAACTAGCAGATCCCTAACTTTGATGATATCTTACTTTGTGTTATTAATTGGTTAGAATTTCTACAATAGACCTTAATTGATCCTTGATTTATCTGAAACTTTCAAGATACCTGATGTAAAATTGTTCCTATATCCTCACACCTGTATCTCTAACGGAGCATTATAAAACAATAAACCAGTAGATCCCAGACTTTGATCACATTCTACTTTGTATCATTACTTGGTTTAATTTCCTTCTGTGGATCATCATTCATCTTTGATATATCCAAAACTTCTTAAAACAGTAATATAAGGCTGTTCCTATATTCTCACACCTGTATCTCGTACGGCGAATTATAAAACATTAAACCAGTATATCCCCAAATTTGATGATATCGTACTTTGTATCATTAATTGATTAGAGTTTCTTCTATGCATCATTATTTATTTTTTATTCATGCGAAACGTTGGCAACTCTGAACTAAGATTATTCCAATCTTTTTACACCTGTATCTCCAACGGAGGATTATGAAACATTTAACCAGTAGATTCCCAGCTTTGATGATATTCTACTTTGTATCATTAGTTGTTTGAATTTTTTATCCCCATCATCATTGATCTTTGATTCATTCAAAACATTTAAGAAACCTGACCAAAGGTTATTCCAATCTTCTCACACCTTTATCTTTAACAAAGGATTATAAAGTATTGAACTAGTAGATCCCCAACTTTGATGATATCCTACTTTGTACCATTAACTGGTTGAACGTTCTTCTATGTATCATCATTGATTCTTGATTGATTCGACACTTTTGAGAACTCTGATAAAAGGCTGTTCCTATATATGAAGATAGTCTGTTTTGTATTATTAACTGGTTGAATTTTGTACCATGCATCATCATTCATCTTTGATTCATTTGAACCTTTTGAAAAGCCTAAACCATGATTATTTTAATCTTCTTATACCTGTATCCCCAACGGAGGATTATAGAACATTATACCAGTAGATCCCCAACTTTGATGATATCCTACTTTGTATCATTAATTGGTTGAAATTTCCACAATTAAGCTTTGTTGATCCTTGATTCATCCGAAACTTTTGAGAAGTCTGAACAAGATTATTTTAATTTTCTCATACCTTTATCACTAACAAAAGGTTATAAAATATCTAACCGAATTATCTCTTAATTAAGATGATGTTATACTTCAAATCATCAATTGTTCGACCTGCCTACTATGCATCATCAGTTATATTTGAATTATCTGAAACTTTTTACAACCCTAAACCATAGTTATTCTAATCATCTGACACCTCTATCCCCAGCAGAGGATTATGAATTATTGAACCTGCAGATACCAAACTTTGATGATATCCAACTTTATATCATTAATTGGTTGAATCATCATTGATCCTTAATTCATCCGAAACATTTGACAACTCTAAACTATTTTTGTTTTAATCGTCTCGCACCCCTATCTCAAACGGAAGATCAAACAACATTGAACCAGTATACCCTCCAAGTAAGGTGACTTAAATGAAAGAGTTGAATATTTAACCAAAAATATTTTATTTTAAAATAAATGAATTATCAACCTAAAAGAAGAATTAAAAAAAAGTTTTAAAAAAAAAGAGTTACATTAACAACCAAATAGTTTAACTTTCAAGCAAAGTAGACGAATTTTAAACAAAAGTTTTTATTTTTTAACAAGAAAAATTAACTTTCAACCAAAAAAGATGACTTTTTTACCAAAAAGGATGAATTTTTAATAAAAAAAAACAAACATATTTTTAACAAAACAGTTGAATTTTCGACCAAAAAGCATGAGTTTATCAGAATAGTTTTGTAAGCCACAAAGATGCATTTTTAAGCAAATGGTCGAATTTTTAAACAAAAGAGATTAAAATTAAACCAGAAACAGTTGAATATTTAAAGCAAAAAGACGAATGTTTTGGAAAAAAGTTGAATTTAAAAAAATTGCATTTTTTACCACGAAAGGTGACTTATGTAGCATTGAAGATAAACTTTTCACCAAGAGATGAATTTGCAACTAGTTCAATTAAACGAAAAAAAGCGAATTTAAAAAAATTTTAATCCTTCACTAAATAGATGAATTTTCAATCAATAAAGGTGAATTTTTAAACAAATAGTTGGATTGTTAATTAAAAATGATATTTTCGGTACCATAAATAGAATTTAAATTGTCATTTAAAAAATTAACCAAACAGTTGTATTCTCAACCAGAAATTGTGAAATTTCAACAAAATGCATCAATTTTCTACCAAATAGTACAATTTTCATATTATTGAGTCTATATTTTAAACCGAAAATAGAATGGATAAGTTCTGAAATAAAAATTTAATTTTTCACCAAATAGATCAATCTTTAGCCAAAAAGGTGACTTTTTTCGTTAAATAGATGAATTTCCTATTAAGCAGATGATATTTTAATTTATAGAGGCTACATTTCAAAGTAAAAAAGAATAGACAAATTTTTTAATGAAAAATTTTGTGACCAAGAAGCCACGAATTCTTAACGGAAAGCTTAAATTATCTATTAAAAAAATCTATTTTTTACCAAATAATTAAACTAATATAATATAATTCACAACGAAATAATAGAAATTTAAACCAAACGAGATGAATTCCAAAACAAAAATACAATAGTAGATTATTTAGCCAAGAGGCCAACTTCGATTTAGATCAACGGGAGACCATCAGCTTAGATGATATCCTACTTTTCATCATGAATTGGTTGAATTTTGTAGTATAGATCATCATTAATCCTTGATTCATCTGAAACTTTTGATAAGCCTGACATGAGGTTGTTTCCATACTCTTGACCCTTTGTCTGAAACGAAAGATTTTAAAAAATCAAAGAGGTAACTTAGATGACATCAATCTTTAATTGGCTTCCCTAATTTGGATCATCACCAATCTTTAATTTATCCGAAACTTCTGACAACACTACATAAGCTCATTCCAATCTTTACACACCTCTTTTTCTAACGGAAGATTATAAAACATTGCACCTGAAAATTCTATCACATAGATGACATCCTACCTTGTTATTAATTGATTACATTTCCTTATATGGATTATCAATGATCTTTGTATTGTCCAAAACTTTCGACAACCCTAACTCATGGTTATTTTAATATTCTCACACAACTATCTCAAACTAGAGATTACAAACATTAAACAGGTAGATTGCTCAACTTAGATGACATCTCACTTCGCATCATCAATTTGCTGACTTTCATATGGACCACCGTTGATCTTTGTATTGTCCAAAATTTGAAAAAACCCTAACATATGGTTGTTTTAATATTGTCGCAACTCTATCTTAAACGGAAGATTATAAAACATTAAACAGGTAGCTTCCTAAACTTAGTTCACATCCTAGGTTGCATCATCAATTAGTTGACAATTCTAATATGGATCATCATTCATCTTTGTATCGTCCAAAACTTCTTACAACCCTACCACATAGTTGTTTCAATACTCTTGTACCTCTATCTCAAACGGATGATTATCAAACATTACACAGATAAATTTCCCATCTTAGATGACATCCTACTTCGCATTATCAATCTTTGATTCCCCTAGTTTGGATCATTACCAACATGACCTTTGGTCTACTTTGGACCACTTATCATTTGACCAATCCCAACGGATATAAGATCTATTTACTAACAAACAAAAAAAAATCGATAAAGCAGTAAGAAAATACTCTCTCTTAAAAAACAAAAAACAAGCCCACACAACCTACTGAAGAAAAAAGGAGAAAAACGATCGCCACCCTACCCTACATCCAAAGCATCACAGAACAAATAGGGAGAATTTTTAACAAAGACGACATACAAACAATATATAAACCACCTGCAAAAATAGGACAACTCCAAAACAACCCTGCAAATAAAAATCACCTCTCAGTGATCCGGGAGTATATAAGATCCCTTGTTCTTGTGGCAAAGTCTATATTGGAGAAACCGGGAGAGCGGTCAGCCAACGTGTAAAAGAACAAGAGAGGTAAGTCAGGCTCAAACATACAATATTTTTTTAAGAAAACATAGAGAAGCAAACGAAACTTTAAAACACTCTAATAATATAAATAGGGACAATGGATATAATACAAATACGATTTGGCTTTCCGTCCTCCTGTGTTTTCTGAGAAAGACTTGATTGGACAATCCAAAATTTTGACAACCCTAACATGCTTTTTCCAATATTTTTGCACCTCTATCTCAAACGCAAGATTATAAAACATTAAAGAGGTAGATCCCTTAACTTAGTTGTCATCCTACTTAGCATAATCAATCGCTCTTGGATTTTCCTGCTTTAAATAAGGGATAAGATTATGGATAAAACAAGAATAGAGTTAATTAAATATATTCCATTTGGAGACCAACTTTGATTTACAACAAAGAAGGTCATCAACTTAGAAGATATGCTACATTGCATCATCAATCTTTCATTGACTATTCATTACCTTGGTTCACCCTACCCCCTTCCATTCACTAATTTTTTCTCTACTGCTTTCCCCTCTTCTCACCCTCAATATTTACAGGCACTGCCCTGTTAGCCTTCCCTTCACTTTTCCTTACTACTTGGAATTCCTTTAAATCATTCCCCTTATTCCCCTACCTCCCCTACTTCCCCACTCTTATTTTTTATAATTTTTCCACTTTTCCCCTACTTTACTATCTCTTATTTCCCCCTAATTTTCCCACCTTCCCTGACTTTCATTTTTTCTTACTTTCCCTACTAATTTAAAAAAAAAATTCAAGAATTGAGAATAAATTATTCAGAATAGTAAATCTCAAATGAAATGCAAAAGGTGAAAAAAAACTCTAAAAGACTTAATTGGCTTAAGTAAGACTGGAGTTTAAAAGAATACAAAGGAATTCAAGAGAATTCCATGACCTTAATACGCATCCGAGATAAATTAAAAATAATTTATCTTGAATTGAATAATTAAAAATCTAAAAAAAAAATCTATTAAATTCAGGAAATTTTAATGAAATTCCAAAAAGTTTAAACTAAATTTAAAATAATTCAAAGGAATTCAACAGATTTTAAAAATCTCTAAAGCCTTTGAAATATTAGGGCTCATTCCTCAATCAATAGAAATAATTTTCAAAATTAAAATAATTTTTAGCCTAAATTTTTTGTTTATCAGAAGAAAACAAAATTTATTTTCAGACCTACAATTGCCTAGCGGAATGTTAAATGATTTTTTTTTTACGAAAATCTATTGTGGTATTTTTTGATAAAACAAAAAGAAGTTGAGCGGCAGCGTTATCAACATTTAAATTTTTGTTGGTCACTAGGGTTGTTTAAATTGTTTTCCTTCAATTTTCATAATAATAGCCCTTAAATTTGTCCAAATCCAAAAAAAAAAAAAAATTTTTTTTTCTTTTTTAATAATATTTAGATTTTTTGAATTAGTATAGACGCAATCTCAGTTTGGTACGGCTGCTACCGCACAACCGCGCAACGCCAGCGCTAACAAAAAGTGTAACAGCGCTCTCGTTTTACGCCAGTGATGCCATACTGCTGCGTAGTGTGAGTGTAGAGTGCAGGAGATGAATTCAATGATTTTATGAAATTCAAGGAATTCGCGGAATTCAAGGACTTTAAGTAATTCAAGGAATTTAAGTAATACACAGAATTTGAGGAATTCACGGAATTCGTGGAATTCACGGAATTCGTGAAATTTAATAAATTTATGTAATTGAATGAATTTATGAAACTCAATAAATTTATATAATTCATGGAATTCGTGGAATTCACAGAATTCACGGAATTCACAGAATTCACGAAATTCACAGAATTCACGGAATTCATAAAATTCACAGGTTTTATAAAATTCATAAAATTTACGGGATTTATAGAATTCTGAATTCACTGAATTAACGGAATTCCGGGGAATTCCACGCATTTAAAGAATTTGTGGAATTGAAGCAATTCCAGAAATTCACGGATTTTATAGAATTCAATAAATTCGTAGTTTTCAATTGATTTACGGCATGGTTGGAATGCAAGGTATTTACGTTATTTAAAGAATTCCAGCAATTCAAGGAATTCTAGGAAATCTAGGAATTCAATGAATTCCAGGAAGTTCATGAATTTACGGAATTCGTCGAATTTACGGAATTCAGTGAATTTATGAAATTCACGGAATTCAAAGAATTTAAGGAATTTAAGAAATTCATTAAATTTGAGGAATTCATTGAATTAAAAAAATTAATGAAATACAAGGAGTTTTTGGAATTCAAGGATTTTTCGCAATTCACAGAATTCTTGGAATTCACGGTATTTTCAGAATTCACAGAATTCTTGGAATTCACGGAATTCATGGAATTCTTGGAATTCACGGAAGTCAAGGAACTCATGAAATTCTTGGAATTCATGGAATTTTCGGAATTTACGGAATTCTTTGAATTCACGGAATACTTTGAATTCACAATATTTTCGAAATTCATGGAATTCTTGTAATTTACGAATTTCTTGGAATTCGCGGAATTTTTAGAATACAGAGAATTCTTAGAATTAACGGAATTCGTGAAATTTACGGAATTCTCGAAATTAACGGAATTCGTAAAATTCATACAATTCGTGAAATTCAGAGAAATCGTGAAATTCGCAGTATTCGTGAAATTCATGAAATTTGTGGAATTCAAGAAATTTGAGGAATTATTGGAATTCAAGAAACTTATGGAATTCAATGAATTCTTATAATTCAATAAGTTCATATAAATCAAGGATTGCACAAAATTCAATAAATTCACACCATTCAAATAATTCACGGAATTTAAGGAATTAAAGAAAGATAAGGAATTTACAGAATTCAACGAATTCACGGATTTTAAGAAATTCACAGATTTCAAGGAATTCGTGGTTTTCAAGGAATTTTTGGAATTCAAAGAATTCAAGGAATTCAAGATATTTACAGAATTCAAGATATTTACAGAATTCAGGGAATTTACAGAATTCAAAGAATTCACGAAATTCGAGGTATTCACGGAATTCAAGGTATTTACGAAATTCTAAGTATTCACGGAATTCGCTGAATTCACTGGATTCGCGGGATTCAAGAAATTCACAGAATTTATGCAATTTACGGAATTCAAGGATTTGTCGGAATTGAAGGAACTCGCGGAATTTAAGGAATTAACGGAATTCAAGAAATTCAAGAAATTCAAGGAATTCAAGAAATTCAAGGAATTCACGGAATTCAAGGAATTCACGGCATTCAAGGAGTTCACGGCATTCAAAGAATTCGCGGAATTTATAGAATTTAAGATGTTTACGGAATTCAAGGAGTTCACAGAATTGAAGGAGTTCACGGATTTCAAGACATTCACGGGATTTAAGAAAAATATCGTATTCAAGGATTTTACAGAATTCAAGGAATTTACGAAATTAAAAGAATTCACGAAATTCGAAGAATTCATGGAATTTACAATATTCACGAAATTCAACAAATTCTTCAGGTTCCAGGATTTGATAGAGCTCTATACATTCTTCGCATTTTATGAATTCTGTGAATCCTTTGAATTTTGTCACTTCCTTGTTATTATTATTATTATTATTATTATTATTATTATTATCATTATTATTATACCATTAAGCC
>JAUELO010010590.1:0-11496 GCA_032357855.1 Amphibolips quercusostensackenii
TGACCGTTGGAGTGGAAGGTTGGGCTGATTTTTAAATTTGCAATCAAACTTTTTTTTATTTAATTATTATCGAAAAGTTCTAGATAAAATATTAAATGGCACATAGAGGTTTTAGTTTTTTAGATCAGGAAATAATTTGAAACAATTTGGTAAATCGATTCTTGCTTGTTAATTGGAGATATTTAATTATTATGCAATTAAATACTTTGCTTTGTTTGAAAATGAACAAATACTAGAAAAAACTCGGTGCTGTACAGTAATACACAAAAAAATGAAATTTTCGTCAAAAATCTCATAGAGCTTTCAGAAGATTTCAAAAATATTAAAAATTTTGTTTAAAGATTACAAAAAAGATTATAAGATAGTTCTTACATCACAAAAAATTCTAAAAGTTATCAAAGATTTCAAAACAATTTCCAAGAAATCACGAAGATTTCATGAAGATTTCAAGGATTTCAATAAATTTCAGAGAATTCAAAGAAATTCATAAAGATTTTAAAAAGATTCGTTCAATGATTTCAAAAGACTTCCGAAAGACTTCAAATCTTTTAAAGAAATTGAAGATTTTACAAAGATTTTAGAAATATTTTAAAGATTTCAAACATTCCGAAAAATTACGAAAGTTTTCAGAAGGTTTCACAAACATTTTAAGGATTTCAAAAAAATTTCAGAGAATCAAAAGAAATTCATGAATATTTTTTAAATATTTTACAGATTTCAGAAAGATTTCACAGATTTCTAAAAGATTTTAAAGATTTCAAGAAATTCACGAAGATTTCAACAATTTCCCAAAGATTTTAGACAATTTCAGAAGATTTCCCAATTATTTTAAATATTGCAAAATGTTTCACAACTTCCAAAAGTTTCCAAAAGATTTTGAATAATTCAAAAGATTCCAAAAGGTTTCAAAATATTCCAGAAATATTTGAAAGATTACAAAAGATTCCGCAAATATTATAGGAATATTTTGAAGGTTACAAAAGATTACAAGAGGTTTCGAAAATCAGAAAAAATTCTAAAAGATTTCAAAGATTTCAGAAAAATTTCAAAAAAATTCATGAAGATTTTTAAAAGATTCCACAATGATTTCAAAATACTTTAGAAATATTTTAGAGAAATTCACAACGAATTCAGAAGATTTTTCAACGATTTTGAAAATATTTTAAAGATTTCAAAGATTTCAAAAAATTACAGATGTTTTTAGAAAATTTCACAAAGATTTGAATGATTTCAACTAATTTCAAAGATTTCACAAATATTTTGAAGATATTATAATGATTTCAAAGGTTTTTTTTAGAGATTTCGAAGAAATTGACGAAGATTTCGACGATTTCCCAAAGATTTTAGAAAGTTTTAGAAGATTTCGCAATTTTTTTTAAGTATTACAAAAAATTTCACAGTTTCCATAAAATTGCAAAAGATTTCGAATATTACAAAAGATTTCAAAATATTTCAGAAATATTTTAAAGATTACAAAGATCACAGAAAATTCTACAAGATTTCAAAGATCTCAGAAAAATTTTTAAAAAATTCATGACGATTTCACAAAAATTTCAAGAATTTTGAAAAATTTCAGAGAATTTAAAGAAATTCATGAAGATTTTAAAAAGATTCCACAATGATTTCAAGGATTTCCCAAATATTTTAGAAAATTTCAGAAGAGGTTCCAAAAGTTTAGAAAAGATTTTAAACATCCCAAAAGATTTCAGATTTCGCAAATATTTTAGAAATATTTTAAAGATCACAAATGGTTTGAAAGATCAGACACTATTCTAAAAGATTTTTAAGATTTCAGAAAATTTTTTAAAGAATATCATGATTTCACAAATATTTTAAGGAATTGAAAAAATTTCAGAGATTTCAAAGAAATTCATAAAGATTTTTAAAACAATTCACAATGATTTGAAAGAAATTCACAACGATTCTAGAATATTTAACAAAAATTTTAGAATTATTTTAAAGATTTTAAAGACTCCAAAAAATTACAAAAGTTTTCAAGAGATTTCAAGGATTTCAACTAAATTCAAAGATTTTTCATATTTTTATAAATATTTTGAAGATATCATAATGTTTTTAAAATTGTTTGCAGATTTCAGAAAGATTCCAAAGAAATTCACGAAGATTTCAACGATTTCCCAAAGATTTTACAAAATGTCAGTAAATTTTGCAAATATTTTAAATATTACAAAAAATGTCGCAGGTTCCAAAAGATTTTAAATGTTTCCAAAAGATTTTTGAAGATTTCGCAAATATTTGAGAAATATTAAAAAAATTACAGAATATTTCTCAAATTCTAAAAAATTACAAAAGATTTTAATGATTTTAAAGATTTTAAAAGATTACAAGAGGTTTCAAATCACTTCAAAAAGATGTCAGAAGATTTCGCAAAGATTTCTGTAGATTTCGCAAGATTTTGCAAATATTTCAAAAATATTTTTAAAATCACAAAAAATCTCACAGGTTTCAAAAAATTACAAAACGTTTTTTAACATTTTTTGCAGAAAGATTTCAAAGAAACGGGTTTTCAAGTTTATTATAAATAATGTTTTTTTTTCATTTCTAGGGATTCCATTAATATGTTTAATTTAGAAAGCTTTGAAACATCATATTACAAGATATTTTTAAATATAATAGCACCTTCGATTAATTCAAATATTAAATAATACTAAAAACATAATTAATAATTTCTTGAATTTGTCTCTAAAGTTTATAAATTTGAATAATAATACAAGCAAATTTTTATTTTATCTTATACTTAAAATTCAGTGCATATTTGGGTAAAACTAATATTGGTACTATATTAATTTTAATTTAAACCGATTTCAATTTCGAACTTTTTAAGTAAAAATTTTACATTTTCAACGAGATAAATGAATTTCTAACCAAATAGTTGAATTTTAAACCAAAAAGATTAATTTTAAACCAAAGAGATTAATTTTCTACCAAAAAAGACGATTTTTTAATAAAATACATGAGTTTTAAACCAAGTAGTTGAATTTTCAACTAAAAAAGATCAATTTTCAAGAAAATAGTTCTATTTTGAACTAAAAAATAATATTTTTCAGACAAAAATGAAATATGTAGTTAAATTTTTAGTTAAAATAAATTAGTTTTCCGCCAAATAAAAACAACGAATTTTAAATCAAAGTGATGAATTTTTTACTGAAATGATGAATTTCCAACTGGAATAGATGAATTTTATACCAAAAAGATGAATTTTTAACAAAAGAGTTCTATTTTCATCGTGAAAGATAAATTTTCAACCAAGAAGATTAATTTTTCACCAAAAAGACGATTTTTCAATAAAATACATGAATTTTTAATTAAATAGTTGAATTTTTAGCTAAAAGAGACCATTTTTTTACCAAATAGTCAAATTTTTTACTAAAAGGGATCAAATTTCAACAAAAAATCGAATAGTTAAATTTACAGTTTAAAAAATATTTTAATTTTAAACAAAAAGGTGAATTTTTGACTAAAATGATGAATCTTTAACGGGAATAGTTGAATTTTCAGAAAAAAGATGAATTTAAACAAGGAAGATTATTTTATACCAAATAAGACGAATTTTCAACTATAAGATATTGTTTCAACCAAAATTTAAATAATTAAATTTTTAGTTTACAAAAATTAATTTTTAACTAAAGAGATTAATTTTAAATTTAAATTATAAATCTTCAACTGGAATACTTTAATATTTAACTAAAAAGATAAATATTTATCTGGAATACTTGAATTTTTTACCAAAAAAAAACCATCTTAGATCAAATTACATGAATTTTGAACGAAATAGTTGAAGTTTCTTCTAAAAAAAAAATCTTTTAACCAAATAGTTGAATTTTCAACAAAAAATGAAATAGTGGAATTTTCAGTTTAAAACATTAATTTTCAACCAAACTGATAAACTTTTAACTAAAACTATGAATATTCAACTGGAATAGTTAAATTTTAACCTAAAAAGATGATTTTTTCACTTATAAATGAATCTTTAATTGGAATAGTTTAATTTTCAACTAAGAAGATGTATTTTTAACAAGGAAGAATAATTTCTAGTAAAAAAGACGATTTTCAGAAAACTACACAAATTTTCCTCTAAAAAAAAAGACTAATTTTTAACCTAATAGTTGATGATGAACTTTTAACTCGAATAGTTGGATTTTAAACAAAGAAGATGAATTTTCAACAAAATTAATTTTTTAACAAAAAATATATTTTTCAACAAAAATAAATGAATTTGTAATGAAGTAGTTAAATTTTTAACTAAAACACACACATTTTCAACCAAAAATTGAATAATTACATTTTCAAATTGAATAATTACATTTTCAAACGAAAAATTCATTTTACACTAAACTGATAAATTTTCAACTGGAATAGTGAAATTTTAAACCAAAAGGATGATTTTTTTAACTAATATGATAAATCTTAAACTGAAATAGTAGAATTTTCAACTAAAAAATATCATTTTCAACCAAAAATGGAATAGTTAAATTGTGAGTTCAAATAATTAATTTTGAAGTAAACTGATGAATTTTCAACTGAAATGATGAATCTTTAATCGAGATGTTCAAATTTTAAACCAAAAAGATCAATTTTGAAATAAAATGATGAATCTTTAACTTTGAGAGTTGAATTTTTAACAAGGAAAATTATTTTCTAGCAAAAAAGACGATTTTTCAACTACATACAAAAGATAATTTTTCACTCGAAAATTGAATGGTTTTAATTTTAGTTTAAAAAATTAATTTTCAACCAAATATATGAATTTGTAACTGAAATTATGAATCTTTAACTGGAATAGTTGAATTTTAAGCCAGAAAGATGAATTTTTAATTAAAATAATGGATTTTCAACTGGAATAGTAAAATTTTAATGATGAATCTTCAATAACAAAAAAAATTAATTTGTAACAAAAGAGTTTTATTTTCAACCAATTAAAAAGCAGAAAGATGGATTTTCAACTAGGAAGATTAATTTTCTACCTAAAAAAAACAAATTTTCATTTAAAAACGATCAATTTTCAACCAAAAATAGAATAGTTTAATTTTCGGTAAAAAAAATTAATTTCAAACAAAAGAAAAAAATATTTTAACAAAATAGTTAAATACAGTAACATAAAGCTACTTTTACAAATGAAGAATCATTGTTATTCAATTTTATATCGCAATTAAAATAAAAAGCACGTTTTCGAAAATATTCCCTGACTTAAAACAAAATTCCCTGACCTTTTTCTCAGATTATGAAAATTCCCTGGCAATTTTTAGTTTTCTAGGTTTTTTTTTGACTGAAAAGTCTAATATTACATTTTTGAATAAGAATTCATCTTTCTTGTTTAAAAAAAATTTATTATTTGGTTCAAAATTAAATTATTTTATTGAAAATTTAACAATTTTGGTAAAAAGTCATATTTCTTTATTGAAAATTTGTCTTTTTGACTTGATAATTCAATAACTGGTATCCTATTCTGTAGAAATTTTATCTTTTTTTTTTGTTAAGAGTGCAACTGTTTGGTTGAAAATTAATTTTTTTTGTTGGGAATTTCCTTTTTTTTTTAATTTACATTTCTGGGCTGAAGATGTTTTTTTTTTGAAAATCCATATTTTTTGTAAAACATTCAACTATTTGTTTAAAAATTAAACTTTTTAAAAAAAAATACAACTGTTTGTTACAAAATTCACTTTTTTCTTGAAAAATCATATTTTTATTCTGAAAATGCAACTGTTTTGTAGATAATTCGTCTCTTTGGCTTCAAAATTGAAAAATCTATTGGAAATTAAACTATTTAGTTAGAAATTACCTTTTTTTATGTTATTATAGTTTGTTAACAATTCGTCTTTTGTGATGGAACATTAATTTTCTTGGTGAAAAATTAATCTATTTGGTTGAAAACTGAACTATTTGATTAAAAATTGATATTTTGTAGTTCAAACTTATTTTTGCTTATCTAAAAATTTAATAATTCCATTTTTAGTTTAAAAAATATTTTTTTCATTGGAAAATTCCATTATTTGGTTTGAAATTCACCTTTCTTGACTGAAAAATTTCGTCTTTTTGTCTTGAAAAAGTAATTACCTAATTACAGTGAGATAAAGCTACTTTTACAAATGAAAAATCATTGTTATTCAATTTTATATTGCAATTAAAAAAAAAAAATAGGCACGCTTTCGAAAATATTTCCTGACTTGAAACAAAATTCCCTGAAATTTCCAGGGTAGACACCCTGCATATAATCTAATGAAAATTTCTTAATTTCTTAGTAATTGAGTACAAAAATCGACCTGAAACTCTTATTTCAACTTGGTTTAGAAATAATTATTATTTAAAAATAATTCATTTATTTGCAGTGAGACGTGTCGAATCAAGGCGATCAGGGCCTTCATGGATCGCAGAAAGAGTGGGACCGATTCGGGATGTTTGCTAATCACGAGTCCGGATAAAGAGTTCCATTTTAAGACCTACGTGAAGAAAAACAATGAGAACAACAAGGTCAAAGACGACAACAACTTTATTCCCGGCGTGCCACACATTCTACCCTCTGAACTTTTCGAGATCGGCTGGGTAGCAGGAACAGAAGATCGTTACCTGGAGTACATCTACGCCGAGTGGGACAACACAAAAGTTTCCGTCAAAAAACACACGCATCCAGAATGCGAAAGTGCGATCAAAGCTGATCTGGCGGTTCTCACGTTAGTAACATTTTCATTTATTAATAACAAAATTATCCCCTGAAAGCAGGGCCTAAAAATATTTTTATTAGGGCTGGAAAAATATTTTTTCAACTGTATCGATAACAGGTTTTTTCACACACAAAAAACAACAAATTTCCAACCAGTGATGAATTTTTAACTAAAATAAGGAAGCTTGAACTAGAATATATGAATCTTAAACTAAAAAGATAAATTTTCAACAAAATAGTTTAAATTTTGATCAAGTAGTTTTATTTTTAAATAGCAAGATCAATTTTCTACCAAAAAACACTATTTTTCAACAAAATACATGAATTTTCAACAAGAAGTTGAGTTTTCAGCTAAAAACGACACAGTTTTAACCAAATAGTTGAATTTTCAACTAAAACAGATCAGTTTTCAACCAAAAATTGAAGAGTTAAATTTTTAGTTGAAAAAATAAATTTTCCATCAAACTGATGAATTTTTAACGAAAATTATGAATTTTCAATTGGAATAAACGAATTTTTAACAAAAAAAAAGGAATTTTCAACTAAAATGATAAATCTTCAACTGGAATAGTTGCATTTTAAATAAACAGTGATGAATTTTCAACTAAAATGACCAATCGTTAACTGGAATAGTTGAATTTTCAACCAAAAAGATTAATTTTTTACCAAAAATGAAATAGTTAAATTTCCAGTTGAAAAAATTAATTTTCCACAAAAAGAAAACAGTTTTTCAACCAGTGATGAATTTTCAACTTAAATGATGAATCTTCAACTGGAATAGACGAATTTTAAACAAAAAAGAGGAATTTTTAACTAAAATGATGAATCTTCAACTGTAATAGTTGCATTTTAAACAAACAGTGATGAATTTTCAACTAAAATGACCAATCGTTAACTGGAATAGTTGAATTTTCAACCAAAAGGATTAATTTTTTACCAAAAATGAAATAGTTGAATTTTCAGTTGAAAAAATTAATTTTCCACAAAAAGAAAACAGTTTTTCAACCAGTGATAAATTTTCAAATTAAATGATAAATCTTCAACTGGAACAGACGAATTTTAAACAAAAAAAAAAAAAAAATGAATTTTCCACAAAACTAATGAACCTTTAACTGGAATAGGTGGATTTTAAACCAAAAAATCAATTTCCAACTTAAATGATCAACCTCTACCTGGAAAAGTTAAATTTGCAACCAAAAGGAATAATTTTCAACTAAAAAGTACAATTTTTAACAAAATACATTAATTTTTAAAGATATAGTGTAATTTTCAACTAAAAAAGACTAATTTTCAACTAAAAAAGACTAATTTTCAACAACAAAATATTTCAACCAGTGGTGAATTTTCAACTAAAATGATGAATCTTTAACTGGAACAGATGAATTTTATATCAAAAAGATAAGTTTTCAACGAAGGAATTTAATTTTTAACTAAGTAGATTTATTTTCAAACAACAAGTTCAATTTTCTACTAGAAACGACGATTTTTTACCAAACAACAGAAATTTTAAACTAAAAAATATCAGTTTCCATCCAAAAATAGAATAGTTAAATTTGCAGTCAAAAAATTAAATTTTCCACGACTGTGACGAATTTTTAACTAAAATGATAAATTTTCAACTGGAATAAACGAATTTCCAACAAAAAAGATGAATGTTTAACTAAAATGATGAATCTTCAACTGGAATACATAGTTGTATTTCAAACACATATCCGAATTTTTAACTAAAATTATCAGTCTTTAATTGGAATAGTTGAATTTTCAACTACAAAGATTAATTTTTAACAAAAAATGAAACAGTTAAATTTTCAATTGAAAAAATTAATTTTCTACACGAAAAAAAAACAATTTTTCAACCAGTGATGAATTTTCAACATAAATGATGATCTTTAACTGAAATAGACGAATTTTAAACACCACAAAAATGAATTTTCCGCAAAACTGATGAACCTTTAACTGGTATAGGTGGATTCTAACAAAAAAAAATGGATTTTCAACTTAAATGATCAATCTTTAACTGGAAAAATTAAATTTTCAACCAAAAAGATTGATTTTGAACTAAAAAAGACGATGTTTCAACAAAATAGTTCAATTTTAAACCTACGAAGATGAGATTTCACCAAGAAAGTAATTTTTAATCATGATATGAATTTTCAACCAAATAGTTGAATTTTCAGCTAAAAAAAATTGTCAATCAAAAATGGAAGTTACATTTTCAGTTCAAAAATATCAGTAAAAAAACAACTCATTTTTTACTATTTAAATTTAACAAAAGGCATGAACTCTAAACGAAATATGGTTGAATCCAGAACCAAAAAGATGAATTTTTAAATAAGATTAATTTTCTACCCAAAAAGACGAATTTTCCACAAAACAGTGGAATTTTCTACCCGACACTGAATTATAATCAAAAAAGTGAATTTTCTACCAAGCAGTTAATTTTTAAAAGAAATTGGAAATAGTTAAAATGCGATACGCTACTTTTGTGTGGACTTTGTTTATTTTTAAACATAAATGTTTAAAAAAAAAAAATTATTATTGTACTATTTATTGTGATTTTCAACAAATCATAAGTTGGATTTTTTATCTACAAAGATGAATTTTCAACCAGAAAGTAATTTTTAATTAAAATAAATTAATATTCAACCAATAGAATAGTTACATTTTCAGTTAAAAAATTTAATTAAAAAAATTTTCTTCTAGTTTAATTCAACCAAAAAAGACGAACTTGGAATAAAATACAGTTGAATCCACAAACAAAAAGATGAGTTTTCAAAGAAGATTAATTTTCCGTCCAAAAAGACGAATTTTCAACAAAATACATAAATTTTTAACTTAACAGTTGTATTTTCATCCAAACAGTTAAATTTTCAACTAAAAAGATCAGTTTTCAACCAAAAACGGAAGTTATATTTTCAGTTTAAAAAATTAAAAAAAAAAATGAATTCCTATCAGTTAAAATCAGTTAAATCAGTTTAAAAAAAGATTTTTTAACAAGATAGTTAAATTCCACGATCGAAAAGATGAATTAAAAAAAAAAAGATTAATTTGTACCCTAAAAGACGAATTTTCAACAAAATACATGAATTTTCTAGAAAACAGTTAAATTTTCCATCCGACACTGAATTTTCATCAAAAAAAGTTAATTTTCTACCAATTAGTTAATTTTCTACCAATTAGTTAATTTTTAAAATAAATAGCCAATTCGTAAACAAACAGTTGCATTTTTCACAAAAAAAAAAAATGAATTTTTTATGAAAAGAAATGACTTTTCAAACAAAAAGATTTATTTTCTACGAAAGAATGAATTTTCAACCAAACAATTGAAATATTCATATAAAAAAAAAATCAATTTTTAACTAAAAATGTTAATTTTCAACCTAAAATGTAAGTTACATTTTTAAATATAAAGACAATTTTCAACTAAAATGATCAATCTTTACAAAAATGAAATTGATTTTTGACAAAATTGTACAACATTAAACCAATGAATTGAATTTTGTAAACAAAACAGACGAATTCTCAACGAAGAGTGTAATTTATTATATTCAAACCACGAAAGATTTTAATTTAAATAAGAAACAGTTAAATTAAATCAAAAAATACAAATTTTTAACGAAATAATTCAATTTTGAACCAAAGAGATGAGTTTTTGCCGAAAAAGATCAACTATTAACTAAAATTGATTTTCTACCAAAAAGCACGAATTTTTAAACAGAATACATGAATTTTCAATTAAAAAAGATAAATTTTTAACTAAATAGTAGATTTTTTAACTAAAAAGGATAAATTTTCAACTAGAAATGTAACAAGTAATGTTTAGGTTTAAAAAAATTAATTTTGAACTAAAAAAGAAACGAATTTTCAACGAAACAGTTCAATTTTTAACCTAAAACAATTTTAACAATGTAGTTTAATTTTCAACCAAGTAGTTCAATTTTCGACAAAAAAGATGACTTCAACAAAATACATCAATTTTCAAACAAATAGTTGAATTTTCCACTAAAGAAGATCAACTTTATATAAAAAATGTGATGGTTTTATTTTTAACTAAAAACTTGAAATTTTTAGCAAGAAAATTAATTTTCAAAGAAAGACAATGATTTTTCAATAAAATAGTTAAATTTTCAATCAAAAACATGAATTTTTAACAGTTTTACACTTATTATTGGGTTTTATTAATCCAAACTTTCTTTAAATTTCATGCAGAAGTTGGTAACGCATACTTCTACTGAGCTCCCCCCTCCCCGACCTTCAAATTGGTAACGCAGTTTATGAACTCGTTTATTATCCTCTTTAATATTTATTAAATTTTTCTCAAATTTAACCTTTACACTCGTAAGCATTGGCAATTTATAAAAACTTAAATGGAAATTTTACTTTGGAGTCAAAACTACTCACGCAACAACCTCCGGAACTTGTAATTTTCGATGCGGAAGTGCAAATTCTATGTATGAAGCAAATAATTATATGCAAATTCTATGTATGGAGGTAATGATTACAAGTTCAGAGATGTGACACTAATTAGATCTACATACTTATCCCAGCACGCATTTAACAAAACGGACAATAATTTCTTTTTATAATATTTTTCAATGTATTGACGATGCTCATGGCGGCCATATTAGTTGGTTCGCGCAGGGACCGCAAGTGTCGCACAGCATGTTTTAATCTCCAATATAAGAATTATTGGGTCTACAAATTAATTCGGTGCCTTCACTTTATGTCTTGTAACTCTTGGTCAAACTTGAATTCTTTTTCGCCCTAAGGTAGTTTTAAAGGGCTAATAAGATTAAAAACATAATATAATAGGTGGCGGC
>JAUELO010010599.1:0-11496 GCA_032357855.1 Amphibolips quercusostensackenii
TAATCTTCGTGTTCGGTTGATACAAGCGCGGTTTGGTCCTGTGGACGATTTTTGGTTTTACTCATCGATTTGAATGAATCAAAGCGCTCGATACACTATAAACTAAACAACTGATGGTCTAGAGGTGGGATTTCTTTAAGAGATCTCCACGTAGGGCGACATCCATTTTAGCTAGATCTTATGGCTGAGGAGGAACATAGTGTTTATGTTTCTCCTTGTCCTGAAATTGCTACAAACTAAAATACAACAAACTCAACTCTTCCAGAAACAACCCACAAAATAAAACTATACCAATCGACAAACAAAATATCATGCTTGACGTAATGTGATGTAGGATCATCAGTTCGTAGGCGATCTAATAGACCATTTTCATGAACGGCCTACCAGATATCGTGCAGTCAATTACACACTTAACAAGAAATGCTTATGTCTTGTCCAGCTAAACCTGTATATTTAAATGAGTCAAAGCTCTTGATACACCATAAACTGAACAACTCATGGTCCAGAGGTCGGACTTCTCTGAAAGATCCTCACGTAGGGCGACATCCATTTCAGTCAGATTTTAAGGTTTATTAGGGCTTCTTGTTTTGAAATCGCTATCATCTTTGAAGATGTGCCTGTTTTTCAAGATTAGCCTTTATTTCGCTTCCTCTTTGACGCTTACGGCTTGTTCTTGCAGCGGTTTGAAAGGCGCTTCGCGTAAAAATACTGTTCGCGGCAGGTGAGCAGCTTTGTTTTTAAGCATTAAAAATTCTGATTTTCGGCATTAAAATCTAAGGAATAGGGTTTCGAAAATAAAACACTCTTGGAAATTTTTTCAACATTATTTTTTTCTGTATAATATATCATGAAAGTACAAAGAAATAATAATTTCTGTGCTTCAAAATATGTTTTTGTTTTACATTTTATTATTCTCGAATTATAAATTATTTAAGTTTACTATAGAAACATCCTTATCTGATATTGGTACCGAATGAGGATGTTTTAAAAGTCATCATCTGCATAGAAATTTGTTGTTATGATTCTTTAAATTATTCACAAGGTAGGCCAGAGTTAAATCAGCGCCAGGCATAAATGTTTTAGCACTGGATTAATTCTGGGTAAAATTTGGGACAAACCTAGGCTAGGACGAGTTTCTTTTTTTATATAGTACAATTTCATAACTTAGTGCACCCAAAAAGAATTGATATACAGAAATAATAAATGGGTCACCCAACTGCTAGTTGGGCCCATACATGCATATGCATGGGCCTTATACTGAAAAAATTAAATTATTCGGGAACCTCGGCATAACGCTTTGTCGTGTCAAGGAATGGTTCAGTGAATTTTTTATTTAGAGGATCATCCTCCAAAATTGGTATAAACTCATCGCCCCTGTCGCCATTTAAGCGTATTTTAACTTTTTCAAAGGTAGTCGGATCATCTGCTTTCCGAGCCATGAATGGAAGCAATTCTCTACCTTCAACTAGTCCAGTGATGATTTGGTATTTCTCATCCATTCCTACAATGTAAAATCCTGCTTCTAAAGGGCAAGGTCGACCTAACCATAAATAATGTCGAACATGAAGTTGAATGGGAGGAGGGTGAACTGCATATTTAATTTTATGTGGGAAGCCTGATTCTGCAAAAGTAAAGTATAAGTAAGAAATTATTATTGTATTAAATAACAAACTTACAAATTATAAACATTTTAACTAGTGGCATTAGTTATGTTCTACAAATAATTGTTGGCTGACTGAGCATTGGGATAAGAGTCATTTTGATATCTAAGGATTTCGAGTAGGTGGTGAGTGGACTCCTTCTCCATACAATATGCAATCAATTTTAGCTGAGCACGTTTAAAGAGAACTTCATAAAAATTTTATCACGTGCTGCAGTATGGTCTGCTTTTTTTCACGAAAAGTTGAAATATAAAAATGATACAAATATACATGAATCCATATTGTACAGACCATTCCACTTATACTGCAAATAATAAAGCACTTCAAATACAAGGTATTATTATATTTACCAATAGAATTAGGAAAAATCAATAGAATGAAACACACAAAACCAATTACGGTTTTCATTTTTTCAAAAAAAAAAAACACTTCAGAAACACTTGCGGATCTATGTAACTAGCCAATATGTTCTTTTGAATGGTGTAGTCTATGCTACACTTGTCACAATCTGATTAGTCCTCCCAAATTATCTGTATTTAAATAATTCTCTTCTCCAAACGTTTAATTTAGAGGCCATCTACCAAATTATTACGCATCAGAAATATAATAAATTATTGAAAAATATAATTATATTTTATACTTTATCTGACACATGTTATCAGAATTAATATAGGGATATTGTAGAGGAATACTGAAATTACTGATACACTTTATTATTATAATTACCTGTATAACTGGGAAACACGACTAAGGTGAAACACAGAATACTCATCATGGTTCTCATCAGGGATGGGAAGTAACTAGTTCCTTTAACTAGTTACTTTTTTTGGTAATGAAGTTACTTTTGTGAATAAGAAATGAATTGGTAACCAATTACATTTTTTAGTAACAGAAACTATAAAAACTGTTACTTTTTGAGTTACTTCCGAAATGTATTTCACAAGTCTTTTTTATGACAAACAATCAATTTTATTGGTTTCCAAATATTTTTTTTACCATTTAAATTATAGTGTCAGACAACCATAGAAATTTAAAGCCTAATACAGGAAGACTGAAATTGTTCTTTTGCCCTGTAATTCAAAATTTTTAAAAATTCTTAAAAAACACAAAGGTATACGAAAATAATTTCAGGGTTTAATGTTCATTTCTCTTTGATTGATAATGAATTTTTTTAACCAGAAATTTAATTATTTTAGTTATTTTACTTTTTATTTGAGTTAAAAATTCATTTTTTTGATTAAAAATTTCATTATTCGGTTAAAAATTTAACTTTTTTGTTGAAAATTACTTTTTTTATTGAATTAAACAGTTTTTTAAAAATTAAATTTTTAATTAAATTATTTTGTTTATAAATTCAACTATTCCAGTTAAAAAATCCAACATTCAAATTGAAAATTCATCAATTTAGTTGTGAAATTAATTTTTTTGTAAATTTGACTATCCAATTTCTGGTTGAAAATTGTTCTTTTTAAGTTAAAAATTCGTGTGTTTTGTTTGAAATTCGTCTCTTTTTTGATAAAAAGTTATGTTCTTGTTTGAAAACCAATCTCTTTAGCTGAAAATTCTAATATTTCAGTTAAAGATTTATTATTCAAATTAGAAATTCATGGCTTCGGTTGTAAACTAAATTATTTTGTGAAAAAATTTTTGTTTCTGTTAGTTAGAAATAATATTATTTCATTTTCGGTTGAACATTAGTCTTTTTCAGTTAAAAATCTAATCACTTGGTTGAAAATTCGTCTTTTCTTGTAGAAAATTAATTTTCGAGGTTCAAAATTCAACTATTACGGTTAAGGATTTATTATTTTATCAAAAAAATTTTCATTAAAAATTTATCTTTTTGGATGCAAAATATATTATCTGCGGTTGAAAATTAACTTTTTTATTAAAAACTTGCCTTTTTGTCTTGAAATGTTGAAAATCTGTTTTTATTTCTTTCTTGACTAAAAGTTTAACTATTCTAAAAAAATTATTTTTTGGGTAAAATATAACTGTTTTATTATTTAAAATTGGACTATTTTTTGATTAGAATACAAGCTCTTACATTTTCCTTTGAGAATTCATCTTTTTTCGTTAAAGATTAATTTTTTCAATTACGAATTCAACTATTTTATATTTGATTGAAATTAATCTTTTCAAGTGGAAGATTCATGTATTTTTTTTTTTAATCAGTGTTTCATTGGTAAAAAATTATGTTCTTGGTTAAAATTTTATCTCTTTTAATTCGAATTTAACTATTTTGCTATAAATTCGTTTTTTTCCTCGAAATTCAAAATATTACACTTTTCATTCAGAACTGAACTTTTTTGATAAAAATTTCTATTATTTGGTTGAAAATCAACCGTTTTTTTTTAATTCTTTTTTTGGCACAAAACTTTAACAATCTGCTTAATTTTTTGTCTTTTTTGACTGCAAATTCAACTATTTTGTTGGAACATGTTTTTTGGTTGAATGTCACTATTTTTGATTTAAAATAAAAATTTTTGTTTGAAATATCAAATATTACATTTTTTGTCAAGAAGTCATCTTTTTTCGTAAAAAATTATCTTCTTATTGGTTAAAAATTGATCTATTTGGTTTCAAATTATAAGTTCGTCAGGATAACGATAACTAGTTACTTTCTTCTTGATGTTGCGGTAAATATAACTAGTTCTTTTCAAAAAGTGACTTACCCATCACTGGCTCTCATTTTTTTTAAATAAATGAAACACACTTCAAAAAAATTAGGATACACGTGTAAGCAATAAATATTCTGCTACATATTTCAGTATATATATCACCAGTCGCTATCTAATTCGACCTTCCAAACGATTTATATTTCGTAAGCTGTTTCTTCGACACGGGCATCGCAAAAATAATTAAGATTTATTACATTACTCGTATCATACACAATTTAAAGAGACTAGAACGTCTTCTTACGTAATTAAGTGTTAAGTATTTTTGGAAAACATGATAACATTCTCCCTCGAAAATAATAAATGTGCCTGATAAATTATATAATCAAACTAATTTATTGTTTATGTAGGATTTTTTTATAACATTTTGTTTCATATACTTCTGTTCTGTATCTCGCGTCCTTTGTCTGAAAATTAGAATTCAGATTTGTCAATAATGGCTAGTGGCTTGGGCTCTAAAGCCCTGTTCTCAGTTACATCTCTCAGTCCATACATTACGTAACACAATTTTCGGATGATTTCACCCCCCCCCCCCTATGACGCATAAAATGCACTAAAATATGTTGTTCTTATTATTTAAATTACAAAACAAGCTTGACTAAATTCGTGTTAGTGACAAACAAAAATCAACCACGAATAGAACAATAATAGGTAAAAGTTGGGGCAAGCTTGGGCTAGAACTGGTTTCTCGTCACACACAATATAATTTCACAACCTAACGCAAAAGAAAAGCTTTTAGCGCATACAATTGTATTAAAAAAAGATATTTATTTTTCAAATTAGAAAAACGGGTTATTCTACTGCCAGTGCGGCCCATGCAAAATATATGCATGAGCCGCGTATGACCTTGAAGTTCAGTTATTAGCGTACCTCGCCAACACGAACGTCTCCTACTTCGTATCTTTCGCCGAAAAGACTGTTCAGAGGATCATCTTGCAATATTGGTACGATCTCGGTGGCATTGTCGCCATGTATGCGTAATTTAACTCTTCCGTAAGCATTATGAAGATCCTCTCTTGGAGCCATGAATGCAACCAAACGTCTAGCTGTGATTTTTCCAATGATGAACTCATGTTTCTCATCCATTACTACAAAACATGGGCCTGGGGCTAAAGGGTTACTTTGTCCTGGAATGAATAAACTTTCGTAATGATGAACATTTAGTTGAATGGCATGAGGATACACTGCGGCATCTTTATGTGGCCAAGCTAATTCTGTAAAAAGAACGTACAGAAGGACATTAATTGGTGTGATGACTCTACAGAGAAATCTAGGGTTTCTATATGAGCAAATTTTTGGTTTCTAAGAAGATACAACAAAGAGGAACCCCTCTTTCTAAGGAGAAATCTAAACCGTAGAAATCATTCCAAAGAAACTCCAGTTGGACTAGTTGTGCAAGTAAAAAATAGTAGCGCAATTAAAATTTTAGTTGCAAGTTTTGTAGCAAAATTTTATATATAAAGGCGTATTTACATGCAACAAAGCTTTACACCTTGAGTCGTTATTCAAAAAATTGTTTAAATCCCTCACTTTTTTGTTAATACGCCTTTATGCCCTTCTGATCTAGCATCTTCAAATAAACCCTTCAAGTCTCTTAAGGTTTTTATTAGCGTTCAAGTTCTGAAAGATACTTATTTTTATTTGAGCCGTAACCTTAGTGAACCCTAAATTTTTTGTTTGAGAAAAGATTTCTCTTGCTATGAACGATTTCGAAAAGGAAAGAAATATACACATTGCAACTGATAATGTTATTAAAACTAAAACAACTTACTCACCTATCGTATTAGGAAAAACCATCAAAATAAAATACAGAATTCCAATTACATTCCTCATTTTTTTTAAATAACAAAAAGCCACCTGCAAAGAATTTCGTTGAGAAAGTACGTCATAAATGTTCTTAAAAATGTTTGAGTGCTTGTATGCTTGACGCTATCTCATTTGTCCTTCTTAATGATTTGTATTTCATTAATCTGTTTCTTCTACCATAATAACATTTTATGTTTCAATCAAAAGGAAAAAAGGTACACTCATGTATAAGAACGATCATAATTTATTTATTTGTTTAATATAATCGCATTTATTCATTAAAAGAATTGATCTAAATTTTACAACAAAGACTCGCACTTATGAAGAATTTCAAAATATTTTACGGTTCAACACAATAAAATGCCAAGCAAAGACGTTACGATTCAAACCTTAAATAATTCTTGCATTTCTTATTACAAACAAAATCTTGATTAAATACACGTATAAATAATTGATACATTTTTATTATATTAGGCCCACAAAAGCAAAAAACGCTTCAGTCCCTTCTGTAAAAACCAAATTTTGATTTTTCCTGATAGGCTAATCAATATGTTTTAATGACAATAAGTTGAGAGTGTGAACTTATTAACCCAAAACATTTAGTTTGGCATCTGAACATGTTATCCAAGAGCTTAATATCTTACGAAAACTAAAACCCCTTAAATATTTTTGAAAAAATTTGTAAAAAAGGGTCAAAAAAGTTTTTTGGTAATTGCTTCATTCCAGGTCATCATGATATGTCTTAAAAGTTGTTCTTCTAATGCTTTAAATAATGAAAAGGTCTAGACCATGGTTGAGGTAGGGTTACGCACAAATGAACTAGAACTGGGATAATACTGGCTCAAAGTTTGGATACATCAGGGCCAGGATTCGCTTGTCCTTTCCTACAGTATAATTTACAAGTAAATGCACCCTAATTAGATTTAATTCTCTTGATCTCTTTAAAAAGCACAAATCCGTTCTTTTAAAAATCTTCTGCGTCTACCCAAAAATACGCCCGAATCCTTTGCTAGATTGGAACTAGGTCTACCCTAGGTGTCATACTAATTGTTAAGAATGACACTGAATTAGGCGGCAATGATTTTTAATAAAAGAGACTCACGCCATTCTAAAATATGTCTTCTAAAACTGGCTATAACTGCAAACAGCAAAATTTTTTATTATAGCTGGCTAAGTCAACTTACTAGATGTCTGGTAGGAGCAGTTCGTAGTCACAATCTCCTGGATCTCAATGGTCCAAATTTTCTTTTCAAAGCTCCTTTTCTTTTCGAGCGCATTTTTGCTTGAATAATAACTTGCTTCAAGCTTATCATTAAGTTCACCTCTGAAGCCGGAAGAACAGTATCCAGTCTAAAACAGATTTTCCACTCATGTAATCTACAAGAAAATGAAGATCTTCTTCATGACATCACCAAATTTCCAATCTACTCGCCCGTCAGAAATCATTATTCGCGTGAAATTTATATAATTAACAAGAAAACCTCCATTTATTATTGTCAAATATAAACCCAGGGACGCTTTGCTCAATCTACAACTTCACAAGTACATGTTTACAAATCAAAGCTTTCTCTATGTTCAAATAGTACACTGCCTGAACTCGAACAATATGATCCTGAAGCTAAATTATTTGCCTATTTTGGTATAACAAACATTGTTAGGCATGAAGCTTTTGGCAAAGCGACAATTTACAGGATCCTTATTGGATATTGACACTATCTCGTTGGCGTTGATGCCATTTATGCGTATTTTAACTCATTCAAAGGTATTCTGATGATCCTCTCTAGGAGTCATTAATGAGAGCAAATTTACACCTGTAATTAGCCCAATGTATTCGTGATTCTCATCTATTTCTTTAGCGTAAATGCCTGCTCGTAAAAGACAAGCTTGACCTAACTATAATCTACTTTCATAATGATGGACATCAAGTCGAATGGGCGGATGATAATCTGCGGGAGGTTTATGCGGCCAAGTTAATTCTGTAAAAAAGAAAGGATGAGAAGAAAAATAATTATTGTATCAACTAACTGACAAATAACTTAATGTTTTGACCAATCAAATTGAAAGCAGGTTCTTGATTAGAGGTAATTAAATAAAGGTTTGGGAGGAGAAGAGTTCTTCTAATATTTAACGATTTTGAATAGAAGATGAATGGACTACTTCACACAAATATAGGCAACAAAGTAGGATATATACTTTTTAAAAAAAATGAGATATGTTCTTAGCATTTTTAGGACTTGAGAAATATGATTATTAAAACTGACTTCATAAAGAGTTTTTCCTCACTGACATTGATAATTGATTGAATAATATGATAATATAAGATAAACAGCTACATAGCTTTCTTTATCAAATTTAATGTCAATCTTTCTTCTATCTCCAATTTCTTGAAATACAGCATCTGCCTGATCATAAAGTAATCATCTCAAATGAATTTATCACGTTTTGTTTGCTTACTCCTCAATTTAGATAAGATCAGAGACTAGAGTTTATTAAAGCCATGGCATAGTCATTCTTGAGGCAAAAAATTAAGTAAAATATAATAAGAATACATTTTAGATGCACAATTGAATTAAATGATAGTATAGTATATGATTACTAGAAGTAGTTAATTAATAACCAAGCTTTATTTTTGAATAGTGAGATAGATAATATAATTAAAAAATTACTAGGTAAAAAAAATAAGTCACCATTAAACCTAGAAAAGTGACATTTTTTTTAAAAAGATGGCGAATCATTTAGCATTTTTAAGGTGGCTAGGCAATCAGCGGACCTACATCAGTAGACTTAGAATTCCAGAAGCCCTTCTCAATTATTTTTAAATGGTTATGCTTCGTTTCCAATACTAAAGTTACAAAAGTACTTTCTTATGACTGTGGTGAGGTGTGAGTGCACATGTTTATCAGGCATTAAGACGATTTACTTGTACCAATCGTGACAATTGTGTAAATATTTGGACGTTACTCAATTAAACTTATGGATTATACGTGCTGAAATAAGCGTCCTAATTGAAGAAAGCTATACAGTGTTCTTTTTGTTTTTTTGAACATATACCGCTCAAAGAATGTTCAAATGAAAATGTGGTGCTTGAAGAACGTAATTCACTACTTCTTATTCTCCTGCTTCAGTAAATTTTTAAAGCTTCTTTGTGTGAATTAGCAAAACATTCTGGTCCTTCAAAAACGGATTTAGTTTTCAGGTCGCGATATATTTACTTATAATCCTGTTTAAGAATGTATTTCATCGTGCGTAAATGAGATCACCTGGATCTGAAAGACTTAGAGCATGAAAGCAGTTACCAGATTTTATAGCATGTGAAATTTCTAAAAGGTACTTCTGATCTTTACTTAGTATTTTTGAATTTTCATCAGTCATTGTTGGTAATTCTAAATCTATTTCTTGCAAGGAAACCACAGCAAGCTGTACACATCCAGAAAGCGTAGACCGAATTGGTCCTGAAAATGATTTAAAACCAGATTTTGCTCATATCTACGTGATGGAACAGTCTTCACAATCAAAGTTTATTAAAATGAAGTGAGTAAATGATCTATTGAAGGGATCTATCAAGTTTTTTTTTAATTTTCGGAATAATACGACCCTTCTATTATGCATTCAGATGAGTGCCGTCTGTTCCAGCAACAAGAAGTTTACGTCATCCTCTGTTAATTTCGTTTTCCCCAAAATCAGAAAAAATTTAAAATGTCTCCTGCACTTTCAAATTTTGAAGTCACATAACCTAAATACTAAGATCCGGGTTCTACGAAGTGAAAAATATGCTTTTTAGTACAAATTTTAGCATGAAACTTATTATCATTTTAAACATGGGTTAGGGTTTTATTATTTCGGCCATAAAAGTACAGACCTATAGATAGGTGGCAATTTTTTGCGTGCTGCTTCTACCAGGTGTTTTCGAACTTTGTATTTTTTTTCACTGATTTTCTTTTTATCTATGATTAGAAAAGTTTGAGGGATTCACAAATCTCCGGAAGTAGATGATGCGATAAGTGCCGTAGCACGAGAGCTGACACCAAATCTTTGGGATACAAAAAAAGTTTTTTTGAGAACGATCCGGGATTAATGAAAAAAGCTTATTTTTGATTTTTCGAAAAAAAACATACCCTCCTTCCTTGTCACTAATTTCTGAATCAGATTGTGATAAACCTTTTTGCCTCTAATACAGAGAAAGAACATGAACCCTGAATATCATCATCAAGAGAATATTTACTTTTTTGCTTTGCAAGTCTAAGATTGTCAGACTAACATCTTCTTATTCTTTTTTGATGTCTATTTGATTCAAGAAGTACTCCAAATCGTCAATAATTTTAACGCGATAATCATTGCTTTTCGTGATGTTTTTTTATATATATTTTGAATTTTAATTTTGATTTAAAGTTTAAATTGATCACATTTTTTCTGGGTATTTAGCTTGTTTTAATTATTTTTTCCAAATGATAAGCTTATCCGAATGCGTAACAGTGCAATGTGAGCAGTTCGCAGGCATTTGAAATGCAGTTTTGAATTTCGAATTGACGGGCAAAGACAGTTTTACAACAAATTTGATTAATACGCGTGTAGCCACACTTGTCAGAATTTAGGGAAATCATGTCCAAACATACTATCTTAAAACAGTGACCGACGGTTTTGCACCTTTTCCCTATTTGACCATTTAAACCTTTCACCAGCTAGCGAACAATTAATGTAATTCCTCTCCTTCTGTGATGGCTAAAGAGATGTGCCGTGAACTGGATCTGACTATTAAGGCTGACGAATTTCTTAAAAAAAATTGACTATCGCATTGTGAAAAATTTCTGCAAGGAATACTGGAAGATCATAGATAGGTTAGTACGTCCTTTTAATTTGCAGAGGAGCCAATTTTTAGAGGTCTAGGAATTGTGTGTCAACCTGACTCCGACTGCTTCAGGTTTCAGGTTATCTTACAAACGGAAATGGGTGCAATGACGAAGCAAAGTGCCTTTTCAGAGATTATGGAAACTCAGGGTCAACTAGGACCAGCCAATACCAGCGAAACACATTCAAACTTGGAACCATTATCAATATGATCTGATAAACATCTTTACCTTTTCTATGCATAAATAGATTCGTTACTCGTCTGACATCGTAGGCTGCGAGTTGCATGGATTTGCTGACGCTTTACAGAAGGCCTTCAAAGCCGTGACTTGTATATTTGATGATTGATCTTTGGTCTGTCCTTAAACTTGAATCTTCGTTAAGCTGGCATCTTTGTTCAACCATAATGCTGAAAAACATACATCGGTAACCGCGTGTCCAAAATACAATCTGCTCTACTTGAAGCTAATTGGCAGCATGTGCCTGGGGTTGATAACCCAGCGGACTGT
>JAUELO010010620.1:0-11495 GCA_032357855.1 Amphibolips quercusostensackenii
AGCATCTACGAATATTTGGGTCGGATGCATATGTGCACACTCTTAACAAATTCACGCGAAAATTCGATAAGCGAGCGAGTAAGAAAATCTTCGTCAAGTGCACAGAGGAATCGACGAATTGCTGGTGTGTGATCCGGAATCGAAAAAGGCCAGCATAGCACGCAATTCAGGGTTCAACAAAAGAGTCGATGCAACGTTCGCAAAAGCAAAAGAGAAGGAAAAAAATAACGAGGTAATAGTCCAGCTACCGGAAGCCAATAACAAAGGATGCAGACGAAAAGTCGCATTAACTAAAGTCACGATTGTGTGCAAGGGGCTTTCTACAACGAAATAGGATTGACTTTAAGGAAACGTTTTCCCTGCGAAAGATCTTGAAGTAATGCAGTTAAACGTTTAAACTGCATTCTTATACGGAAAGCTGGAAAAGACGATATTCATAGAAATTCCGGAAGGACTTAAGGCGCAAGAAGATCTCAGGAACGAAGTATATAAGCTTAAGAGGCGCCAAGATGTTGGAATCTGAGATTTACGAAATTCCTGAATATTTGCATTGTATTTGACACTAATTGTCGACGATGGCCTGGTCGCATCGAACAATGTAGAGACTCTTAAGATTATAATTAAGAAACTAAGTAAAACGTTAAAAATAACTGTCGAGAAATTGAATTTCTTTGTCGGACTGCAAGTCGAACGCGACAGAGGGCGAAAAATATTAACAATTCACCAGAGCACGCACACGCGGAAATTGAGGCAATGCGAGGCATTGAGGTCGTTAGTCCTCTTATCATCCGCATCGAGACCGGACGTCGCGTTTGCTTTACATTCAGTAAGCAAATACTTGAGCAAACATAACGCTACGCACTAGCAAGCAGTAAAGCAAAAATCAGCATACATTAAAATCACGACCGAGTACGATATAAAGTATGTAAACGGCGGTACCGAAGTAGCAATTATGGGTTTTTTGGACGCTGACTATGCTGGAGATATTGACACGCGAAGATCCACGACATCCACCTCTCTATACGTTAATGACCAAATCGCGATTCAACTAGACAGAAAGCCAGTCTTTCACTAGAGGACAAAACATATAGATGTCCATTATTACTTTGTTCGCAAAAAATTTATCAAGAAAATAATCAAAGTCGAGTATGTTTCGTCTGAGAAAAAATGCGCGGATATATTTACGAACGCGGTACTGCGAGATTGCTTCAGAGATCTGTGTGTGAAGTTAAACATGATAATGATTCCCGATAAACGCTCGAACGGCGGAAGTATTAGGAACAGATGAGTTTAGCACATTTTTGCGACGAGTGTATAGACACAACTCTCTATATGACTGTACAGCAAACGATTCAAGCGCTACTTCGGTAATTTCGGCAGCTCTCGTGCCCTGAAGCGAGCCTGGGTGGCAGCCATGTTATAAGAGTAGCCTCAAGTCATATGTAAAGCAAAGATAGCACGCTCATCGCCACTACGTTGAATTTAATGAAATACTGAACACGTTTTATGATAATACCGGATCGATTTATTTGTTAGCCCGTTTTCACAATTATGATCTACCATCATAAGTTGCAGACATAAGTAATGAAACTAAAATGCAGAGCGGATGAGGATTTGAAGGCAGGGGCGTTGCGAGCGCATAGAGTTTTGGGGGTTGAGTATTGTCATAAATGCCGACTCAATTAATGGAATTTGCCGACTGTGAAGATTTATTCTGTATACACATTATAGAAGTGTATGCATGTATCAATCGTTTAGAGTTGCTGTTATTTTTTAAGAAAATGAGCTAGCCGACTTTAGAGCCGAATAACCCGAAAATCTCTAAAATTCCGACTCAGCACGAACATTTCGGGGGATGCCACACCCCCACCTCACTACGTCCCTGTTTGAAGGAGATAACTTTGGTAACTCAAACGAGCCCTAATTAATTGAAAGGAACCAAAGATTTCGAAGTGGATAAAAAAATCATAGAAGAGGAACAAGCCCTGAAAATAATAGAAGAAGATGCAGACATACGTTGTCGTCGAGTTATTATGTATAGTAAAATGAAGCGTTATCTACCCTTATATCGGACCGAAGGTTGTGAGAAATGCATGAGTGTAAAATTACCGTAAAAAGTGTATGCTCTGTTACGTGGTTAAATGCCGCTGTGAGAGATATTTATGATTACCCAATAAACTCGCGCATTACATAAGATTTTATTGGAAATCAAAAATTAAAAAGTACGCAGAATTTGTTGTCGCGTGTCTGCCTCAACCTACAAAATTAAAATTTTTAAATGGTTAAATAATATATACGCCATTTAATAAAATATGTAAGACTCTATTTTCTTAAACAAAATTTTAAATTGGTAATTTATATACGTTAATACCCAAAAATGTGATAATTTTTGTAGAGATTTCTCGAAAGTACGATTCCTGACATGTTCACCAATTATCTGTTTCTAATTTTTTTGTTTATATTTATATATTCTTTCAAAGATTTAAAAACAATGTTTTTAAATTTTAATTTACAGATCACGATTCGTTTCTTTAATGATAATTATATAAGTTGGAGATTCTCAAGGGAGAGTGGAGAGACGGGGTACTTCAATTCTGATTGGTGCTGTATCGGAACTAGTTTGCTTTTTATTGAGTTTGATTATCTTGAGTCAGTTCTATTTTTAAATTGCAATTTCAGCTGCATTAGAATTTGATACAGAATAGTGATAAAAGTATTTTTCGCCAACCATTTCCAGTTATTACCCTCACCACCTTCCATTAAATTGTATATAGATGTGATTAGTCATATATATCATTGGTTGGATTTACCTCAACTCTAATACTAGTATGTTCAGACGAGCTGGGAGAGTCTGCATAATTTGGTGAGGGCTACAGCATCGTTCCCAGGTAAGCTGAAAGACCCGTCTGTGGTCCTTTGGCAGTTAGAGTGATTCGACCCTTCAATAAGGACAGCGTCCTTGCAAGTCATCAGGCACGATCGGCCTCAGAAAGAAGACACAGCAGAGGTACCAAGCAACTCTTAGTTGTGCAGATTCCTAATTCACAGACGAGGGCTCTTGCGGTCCTCAACAACAGGCCCCTCTATCACTTTTGACAGCTCAACTTTAGGGTTTCCGGCCAGGGACATCAGGGGCCTGTCTTGACACAGGAAGACAGGGAGTAGACCTAAAATGACTACTCTTGGCTTAACTATTACCCAAATTAACTTGCATCATACCAAAGGCGCCCCTGCGGTTCTTCAGAGGGGCCTCAAATGTAATGAGATATCGGAAAGGCTAGTAAAGTTATTAGCAAGAAAAAACTTTACTGGACACGAGCCAAATGTATGTATATCCAGTAGGTAAGTCACTAAAGAAATCAACAGTTTGCTGACCGAGGAAAATCAAAACAAGTGGAAACTAGTCACTGGCTGCAGACAGGCCAAAACACTCTTGGGTTTAAAGCTAAACCTTCATTGAGAAAAGAAAATACTGAAGCTTGGAAGAAACGTATTTAAAGTTCCAACAGAGCTGTATATAGGACATGGAAAGCTCAGATATCACAGATATAAGATAGGGCTCGCAGAAAGTCCCCTCTGTCGTCTGGGCAAAAGAGTAGATGGCTAATGGTGTCGCCTTGAAAGACATCACTCAGGCATCATTCAGGCCATCGATAGGTAATGCTGGTCGGATTCTGCGATTTTGCAGACACATCTATCAATAAGCAGATTCTTTCTACAACCTGCTAGGCATTTCTTCGAGCCGTGTTATTTATACATCTCTCGCCGCACAAATCCGATTGTCTAAATAATCCTATACCATATGGTCCTGGAGCGGAATAGTTCTTTATGCCTTTAAATACTTTTTTCACCTCCTCATTAGTGATAGGCGGTCATTCCTTTGTAGGTGTTATAAGGGCACTGTACAGCTCCTGGAAGCTATTTATGTTCTCTGTGTTTTCTTTCAGTGTATGCTGAACTTCTTAGACTTCTCTCCAGGATGCCTCGACCTCCTCTGGTTTGGGCGGGTGGTCGAAAGTAACTAAAGAATCTTGGAGTAGTTGAGATAGGTAAAAAAAACCTGTTGACTTTCTCTGACCCACCTCTCTTTCCGCTCTAGACTTCTTCTAGCATTAGATAGTATCCGTATTCTGTTAATAATATGCTGCCTGATGATCAGCAGCTTTGACTTGTTAAGTGTGTGATGACGGATCTGCAGTTCACGCGCGAACTGTCGGAGTCTAACAGTGAAATTCCTGCCAGATGTTATGTAATCAATTACACACTGAATGTGGAATGCGTACTGTCTTGACCAGCCTATCTTGGGGCTGAGTTGATGCATTCGTGTTTTAATCTTATGGTCAGCCGTTAGTTTTCTTTCACGGCTTGCATCTGCCAAAGTCCTAGCTGCATTAGACATACTACATTTGACAGTCCAGGGATCGGACTCTTCGAAAAAATCTCCACGAAGCTCGCCATTCAAGTCATCAATTGGTTTTTCCTTATCTTTTGAATTAGCATTATCTTATTCTTTTTGTTTGAGAGTTTCTGTTGTAAAAGCTTTTTTAATTTCACTCAAAGAATGTTAGACAAATTTTGAAAAGAAAAGCTTAAGAAAAATTGGAATCTCTTTCGAAATACTCCGGATATAAATTAATGCAATGTAAGCGCATGGTGCAGTTGATTGCTGATCGCACCAGAAGAAAGTCTTCTGTGAAAAAATGGCAAAGAAAAAATAAATCATGAAAATAAACAAAGAGTCCAGTCTCCGTGAAGGTTGTAAGCAATCTAATAAAGTAGAATCAAAAGCATAAAGAAAAATATAATCAGGAATTACATTTTCCATAATCTATAAAAAAATTATAATGGCTTTTCTTCACTCTAATTCCTGTGAATATTTAAAATCTTAATTCGATTTATTTGCAATCCCTCCTGCTCAAACTACGATTGAGCATGCACAGTGACTGCATTACAAACCAATTTTATCTCTAACAAATTCTGCCACCATTGAATTTGTAGTAATATGTAATGGAGATGAGTATCTGGATTTTGCACACGCCATGCTTAGTGTACGTGCTTAAATTCTTGCTGAATATGGAGCTGTTTCTCCTGCGCATGCTGATTCTGTTGATACAACGTCAAGAACTGTAAATAATTTCTCGCACTCTATATTTAATCAAGTTGATAAATATTTTAATGGACCATTAGTTTCGCCCCCTAACAATGCCTATTCATATAGAGCATATATAGAAACACTTCTCAATTAATAATAAGATGCTAAAAAGTCTCTTCTCTCTACTGCTTTGTGGTACGATGAGACACCTGGTCAACTCCACGAAATTGCTTAGTACGGCTAAAGCTGGTCTTGTTAAACGCAAAGAGTTTATAGCTGGTGAAAAAAAGTTTGATGTGCTTGACAATTTGCAATGTGATGTCTCTATTGAAGAAAAATTTTCACTTTATGTAGTAGCAGTGCGAATTCTACTCGTACGCTCACGAGATTACGCGTTTGAAAATTAAAGCCATTACCATGTAATCGGGCTTTCATGGACATTATTACTATAGATAACGCGTTGCCAGGTACCTACAAAACCTATTCAATCAGATTTCGCTTACAATAAACTGTATGTAGATGCATATCATACTTTGTTCTTAGGAAGAGGTATTCTTTAGTAAAAATACCTATTATAAGCAAATAGAAACCTAATAGGATGTGGTTTCTATCAGGTACTTCTACCGTTCAGGCTATTGGTATCTGAGTGAAACCTAATTAGATTTTAAGCCTGTTACTGTGAGGTTTCTTTATTCCGCAATTTAGAACTTTTTAATCAGATCTTATTAGATCTTATTGCAACAAAATTGTTAAATGTGCTATCACTGCACTTAATTTATTTTTGAAAGTATACAATTCCACACACCGTCACTTACAAACATAGTCGCACGCTCAAAAGGTTTGAAAAATCGCACCCGCTGGGGAATCGAACCCTACATAGACTACCTGTAAACTTAACCCTTAACCTAATTCTACCGCATGTAGTAGCCAATCGAGCTGTCGAACCGTTTGAATATTGTCGATAAAATCTCAGACAAGTTTTTTCCCTACAAAGGCAGGGCTAATTGAAAAATATGTATTTTTTCATGGTAGCCGAGCAAAATAAACGTGTTTTGATGCTCGCAGACTGACCGTAAACTTTCTTTTTTCGAGCGGCGTACCAAGACGCGTATATAATATCGGACCCTGCTATAAAATAGAGTTGTTAAAGTATGAGGTGCGATAACATTATATAGCAGGTATCAAATGTAGACGTATGTACGTTTCACATTTTGCGCGTCTGTTCCAAGAAAAATACAGTACATGCAATGGAGTAGAGTCGACTATTAGTGGCTTGGGCAGTATTTACAAACACGTGACAGGTTCTGGCCTTTGGCCCTCGCCTACTACATGTTTCGTAAACATTGTCCTCGACGTGAAAAGACGTTGCTCCTCCCCTCGCTATGTAATCAACAAAAAACAAAAAACAAAATTTTTAGAGTAAACAGTATTTCTCTACAGTTGATAATTTTCAAGCAAACTTAACTTTTATTGGGGGAAATTTCAGGGTGCAATAATAGTCATTTTTCTTGAATCACATAACATTTAGCATGTACAATAATTTAGCATGCTGATTCTCTAAAGCAACACTAAAGCAATCGTGTGAATAAAGAATTGTTTATACCAAAATATTGAACTATAGAATCTCTCAAAGTCCAATTATCTATTTATAGTACTGTATGCAGTGAGAAGTTAGGACGAAGCAGTTTGAATAAAGCAGATCCCGAAAGGCACCTAAGAGAACCGCATACAACTCATCACTTCGAATTTTAATCCGGGTAATTTCATTCAGAAGGTCCACTACAATACCTAATAAAACCTTTTAGGGAAGCAATTTCGTTCTTGTAGCACTTTTAAATAAAGCAGATCCCAATAGGTACCTAATAAAGCCACTTAAAATACATCGCTTCGAATAAAATACAACAAAATACCCAATAAGAACTTTTAGAAGAACAAATTCGTACTTAATAACATGTCCGGTAAAAGAATGCCTTATTGTTTCCAATTAGATCCTCATAAAAAATTTAAGAAAAGAGTATAAAAATCGAATAAGACCGGTTAGAAAACAACTTGAAGTAAGAATCTTATTAGAGATTACATAGGACCATATCAGATTATGTCTTCATCCTATATGTATTCTAAACGGCTTCTACTAATACCTGACTGCTTTTGATACAACACCTAACATTTCGGCACGCGACAGCAGGCATTGAAATCTCATGAAAAAACGGTTGTTTACGTATAGAGGTGCAGTTTGCAAATCAACTTGTAGAAACAGTAAACTCTACCTCGTATGCAGAATATGACAATATTTTAGAAATTGATTCCGCTCATCAAGTTATGGTAGAATTTTGAAGCATAAATTAATAGCACGAGTAGTAATTTTATCCTTTCTTTTCATCCTATTTCACCACTTTTTGTAACGGACTTCATTAGCTCTTTTTATAGATAACATAATATTGAAATTCAAGGGTTCAAAGATGTCAATGACGTATTTTTACTAAAAGAGCTTGACATTGCATCTGTCTGCTACCATGTGTTCAGTCATCAAATAATTGGACCGCCTTGTTCTCTTTAAGAGTTACCTCATAGGCTACAATTGAAAAACAACTAGGTATCGAAGTATCAGTACGGAATCAAGGAGTACGACGATGAAGTTATACTTAAATAGATGTGTAATGTGATTAGGGGCGCAGCTTGTTATGCACGCTACATTAATTTCAGAGTTAGGCAGGTTTGATTTCTAGAAATAATTAGTACTCTTTTAATTTATAATTACGTTTGATGACTGATGACTCAGTCACCGTTATCTTCAATATGGTGTCTTTATTATGGAATACGATATCCTTCGGAACAAAGAATAAATTATAAGTGCTTGTTAATGTAGCAATGGGGTTGAGAACATGGTGAACTTATAGAGGAAAATTGAGTTCATTATCAACATATTATAACTTATTATATAAAAAAATTAATTATTTGAAGAAAGAAGAAGAGATAGAAATAGAAAATATATTAAGATTAAAAAATGTATTGGAGAAGACCTTTCATCAAACTTCTTTTTCTTCTTTTTTTCCAAATTCCGACATTACTTACATGACTTTATTCAAGAATCATCACTAACAGAAGGAGATGATAATGTTTTTCCTTATCTGATTCCAGAAAAATCTGAATGATCATAACTCATTAGAAAAGGTAATTGACACAGTTGGGACAAGAGGAAAAGAAGCATACGGCAAGTTTCTCTTATGCTTGCGATACTGTGGTGACAAGGAAGTAGCAAACATCTTGCAACACGGAGAATCATGTTACACCGACTTCTGCTGAATTTGTGACAAACATTTTGAATCAGTTAGAGAGCACAAAGAGAAGAAAGAAGAGGAGGAAGAGGAAGAATAGAAGGAAGAAAAAAAGAAGAAAAGGTGGAAGAAGAAGAGGACGTAATTCAGGATAAAAATAAAAATATTGCTGCTTATTATAAATATGACTCATTCATCCTTAATATAAAACATTTATTTAAATGGAAGTTTATCATTGACCATACTTACCCTTTCCTGATCCATAAGGTGCGCTTTTATTTAAACATAAATTTCGTATTCGCCAGAATATTTTTAACTTCTTCCTGATAAGAAGGTGCGGGCCTCAATATTACGCAAGAGTTGAATGGTACAAGTTTTTGTCGAGTAGTATATAAGAAGAAGGTGGGGGTATCAACATGAACATCAACATTGGTGACCTCATCCGCATTGCCATTGCACTGCTCCAGCGGCCGTGACAGATAAAATCCTGGTCACCGAGCACTGATAACGCAGGTGGAGGTCTGGTTATTTAAACCTGGTTTTAAACCTAGAGGTCTCCCCATCGTGTTATGTTATGTTATGTCGTGTTATGTTGTTGAAAAACGTAAGAAATAACCACAACTTTCTAGCATTATTAAAATTAAATACTATGAACATGATTATTAATAATACATTATTCAAAAAATTACTTCTGTTAACTGTAATTAATTACTTACCTCACACTTTTTCGGGATGAACAGCACTCTGTTCAGATGTTCTAAAACTATTAACATTTTTCAAATCAAAATTTTTTGGACACTTTGAACTGCTATAACCTTTTGAGTTTTGGTTTGATCAACAAGTGGTTTTAGAGTTTTTAATAGATCTTTTGCGATCAGGATTTCAGTTTGGAAGGCTGAACTGTTTCGTCAGATAGTCATGATCTATTCGGGTCAGTTCAGAATTCCAAGTAGACACCAAAGTGGTTTCAGTTTGAAATACCGAACAAGTTGTCAGTTGGTCGTGATCTATACGGCTCAGTTCGGAATTCCTAGTAGACACTGGAATAGTTTAAATTTGGAATAGCGAACTGGTTGTCAGGCGATCGTGATCAATTTGGTTCAGCTCAATTTGGTTCAGCGCGGTCAGAGAATCCGCGTAAATTTCTCTGCCGAGATGTATCTGCAATTTTAAAAAATCATGTGAATGAAAAGTACTGTACAGAATATATTTTATGTTTTACGAAACAAAATATGAACTAACGTGTTTATCAGATTGTCTGATGAATAAATTTAATTTAAATCGCTCCAAATTTCTTTATTTTCAAGTACACATGTTGCATTCTTAACAATCTAGATAAATTTTCAATCAAATAGTTGAATTTTCAACCTAAACGGTGAATTTTTAAACAAGGAGAGTAATTTTTAACAAAAAAGACAATTTAAAAAAAAATCATGAATTTTCAATGAAATAGCTAAATTTTGAAGTAAAAAAGATCAATTTTCGACTAAAAATGGAATAGTTACATTTGAAGTTGAAAAAATTAATATTCAACAAAACTGGTGAAGTTTCAACTAATACTATAAAAATAATATATAAAATATTATATTATTATTAATATTAATATTTATTATTGCTATTATGTGAATTAAAATATAACATTAAAAATATTGGTGGCGTTTTTCAAATTTTAAATATCGAAAATCAAACTTGCCATTTTTAATATTTTAGGTGTGCATATGCTAAGGGTGATTTTAACGGTTTGTCCCAAAATGTCTTACTCTGCCTATAAGGTGGTGGGGGCCAAAAAAATATTTTTGGCCTCTTTCAAATTTTGAATATTGAAAATGAAACTTGCCATTTTTAATATTTTAGGGGTGCATATACTAAGGGTGATTTTTAGGGTTTATCTCCAAAGCTATTTTTTGTCAATTTTCAAAAATCGTATCTGCCTTTTACATGGCTGGATAATGAGTTACGTGCAAGTGTAGCTAACCTCTTTAAAAAAATTCATTTTGAAATTCTCCCCGTCAGAATATTTTTTTCTCCTAATGAATTTAGGCAAAATAATGCGATTTTTTCAACTTCGTTCATATGAGCGTTCCAAACTTTAAGAATATCTAAAATGATGGAACATTTAACTCGAACAGTTAGATCTTCAGTATAAAAAAATTAATTTTTAACTGAAAAAACACACAAATTTTCAAGAAAATAAGTTTAATTTTAAATTAAAAAGATGCAGTTTAAACTAAAATGATGAATCTGTAATTAGAGTAATTAAATTTTAAACTAGAAAGATGAATTTTCAACGAAGAAAGATAATTTTCCAACAAAAAATTGAATAAATAACAAAAATTAATGTTCCGCCAGAAATTAATTTTTCACTAAAATGATGAGTTTTTTAACTTGAACAGTTACATTTTCAGTTAAAAAAAAAATCAATTTTTAATAAAAAAAATAAAGAATTTTTTTTGTTGATATCAAGCTTTTGTAATATTAACAAGCGCCGTATGGCTCTTGTACCGCGGGAGTGGACGTGTGAGCTTGGCTCGCACGTCCCTCGTTTCCGTACCTTTGTACTGCACACATCGGAGCTCGCCAACAGAGGATTCGCTAAAACCTAAAGTGCTTATTTTCTTTTTCTTTCGACCACCTTCGAATCTTGAAGGCATCTGATAGGTTATAGGCCCAGCTCTTTTTCCAAGAAAGGATTAAGGCAAGTATAACAGTATTGCGAATTCTGGAGATTCTTATCTACCTGTTTTTTAAAAATTCTGATTCGTGTGGATTTTTCTTTTTGCAACTTTGAGCAATTTCGCGTACTCTCCATTTGGAAGGAAAAACTTGAAACCGGAGTAAATTTTGGTTTGTTTTCAGCCTTCTCCGGAAAATTTCTCGATATAAAGGCGCGCGGACATAACGGGGCGTCGCACAGTGGGGTGAAATCGGAAAACGAGGTTCAAAATGACATTTAGAACGCAATTATGCACCGATTTTGGAATTTTTTTTTTTTTTAATTCAGAACTGAATTTTTCAGAAAATGGTGAGAGTAGATTTTTTATTTTTTTGTTAATTTCATTTTTATTTTAATGCAAACATCGAAAAAAATGTCGATTTTTCTAATTTCATTTTTTATCTTCTAGACAAAA
>JAUELO010010650.1:0-11493 GCA_032357855.1 Amphibolips quercusostensackenii
TATTATACAATACATAATATTATATTCTATATCAAATAGATAATATGAAAATGATTTTCCCAGGTTTCTAAAGGAAATTTAGAAAGATTTTTAAATATTTTAGATGTGATAAAATCATATCTAGAAAATTTTTAAAAAGTTTTTTTTTTACAGGATTTTTACAAGACTTTAAGGAAACTTTCGGTTTAGCTGCGAACTTGTAGTGATTTACACGGCCCTGAATTGTTCTTTAAATCTATATAAAATCTTCCAGATTCTTTTCTGATCATTTTAAAAATCTTTTCAGACTTTAAATTATTTTTGAAATTTCTTTATAAATTATTAACATCTTTTAAAGTGATTTGAATTTTCCCTATAATTTTTAAAAAATCTTCAACGAAAAAAAATTGCCTAAAAATCTTCTTGATATTTTTTTAAAGAAATTAAATAATGTTTTAGAATCTAACAAAATATTTTGTATATTTTCATGCAATTAATTTTTCGAAAAAAGTTTTTGTTTTATATTTTTCAAGCAGCCTAAAAAAGCCTATTCTCTTGAATCTCTTCAAAAGTCCTTTAAAGCTTATAATTTTTTTGTTGTTAAAATATTCGGTTTTTTGTAAATATTTTTAGAAATATTCAAATTTCGTCGAAAAATACAAATTTCTAACCTAAAAATATTAATTTTTTTAAAAAGAAACTAATTTTTTGCAAAACAGATAGATTAATGTGATTAGAAATATAAATTTTCAAAAAAAAAAGAATTTTTGATGAAGTAGTTAAATTTTTTGCCAAAAAAGATAAATCCATAACAAAAAAAAATGATTTTTTTTTAAAAAAAAGACAAAGTTTCAAGAAAATATAAATTCTCAACAAAACAGTTACTTCCTCTACCACAAAAAGATTACTTTTTAACTTAAATGAATAATCATCGACACAAAAAATTAATTAAAAAAAAAAAAATTTGATTTTTAAAACAATCGACGTTTTAAACAAACAGAAATAAATGCTTGATAAAAAATATTAATTAAAAAAGATTTAAATTTTAAATAAAAAAGTGTTGAATATATCCAAAACAGATTATATTTCTACCAAAAACTTGTATTTTTAACAACAAAAGCAAAAAATCTCTACCGAAAGGGAGGACTTTGTAAACCAGGAAAAAAAATTCTCAAAAATTGAACTTTTAAACAGAACCGATTTTTTAGTCGAATAAAAAATGTTAACAAGATCATAATGTCAGCTAGAAAATAATTTTCTATGTACGCAAAATACAAATTTCGAATAACGATAAATTTTTAAGTTGATCCGTTTTTAAGTTCATATGAATATAATTGAAGATTTTTAAACTAATTTAAAAGAAGAAAATAAAATATATCTAATGAATTATCGAAATTCTTCCAACGTTTAAAAATATTTGTTGAACTTTTCAAAACAAAAAAAAATAGTTTAAAAATTTTGTAAATATTTTCCTCATAATTTAAAAAATCTTTCGAAGTGTTTTAAAATTTCTCTAAACATTCTCATTAAATTAAATTCTTAAAATAAAAAATCATTGAAAACTTTTTCCTCGGAAACTTCAAAAAATTTCATTTTATTGAAATCTTTTAAATTTTTTAAAAAACTTCTAAGTTTTTGTTGAAAGTCTTAAAAAACCTATATTTTATTTTCATTTATTATAAATCGCTGTATTTTGAGTTAAAAGTTAAACGATTTGGATAAAAATAAATTCTTGAGCTGAAAATTTTACTACATAAAACCAAACATTTTTGGACAGAATTATATTCAGAATTATCAAAAACTTTGACGAAGTTTATTATTCTTGAGTTGAGCATTTCTGGAAATTTTTAGTTGCGGGTACTCTACATTTTAAATATTTTATTTTCCGAGAATTTTATATATTTCATTAATTTTTAATTTTATTAAGTCTGGGCTCGAAAATATTTCAAAAAAAAATTCAAAACTCCTCTCAAAAATTTCTCAATTGGATGATCACTCTTAAAAACAGCAAGTTGAGATCTGTTCTTACAGAAATTCTTAATATCAATTACGAGAATCCTTATGTAATGTTCTATATTCAGTTTTAAAAACTATATTACCTTATTTTACAGAAATTTCAGTAGTTAAACCATTTTCTTTGATTTAAAAATTATTGATATAAGTTTTCGCATGCACAAAAACTTATAACAATCAGGTAAGTAAATGTTATATGTTGGTTTATTATTAAATGTAAGGAAATTTCAATAATAATTACAAAGAAGTAACTTTTTTACGAGAAAATGACAAATTAAAATATTTGTTCATAGAAAATGTTATTAAAAATTGCGACAATTTTTTTTACCATTCGGTGATCAAATATGGCAATAGTGTACATTTTTTTATTAAAAATTGATTATTTGTAGTAGAAAATTCATTTCTTGGGTTGAAAATTTACCTTTCTAGTTAAAAATTTGTTGGTGTTTTTTTTTGTAGGAAATTAATTTTTTTGTTCGAAATTAAAGTACTTTATTAAAAATTAATTTTTTTTTTTTTTTTTTTTTTTTTTTTTTTAGTAATATGGTTCCTGAAATGAAAAAATAAGCTCAAGAGGGAAAAAAGCGTCAAGAGACTTGTTTTTAGATTTTAAAGAGAAACAACTTTGCTCTATTGATTTTACTCTTATCTTATCTCGACTTTTTTGGAAAAATGCAAATTATAAATTTTCACGAGAAGAAATAAAATTTTTTCTGTTTTCAGACGTATTAACCTAATTCTAAGATAATTAAACTAATTTTGCTAATTATAATTATTATATCAGCATATGTATCTGATATCTGAATCTGAATCTGAATCTGAATTACCCTGTATTAAGAGAATGTGAAACAAATGTGTTTCACATTGAATATTTCTTATTGATGGAAAAATAGTGAAATATGAACTAATGAAAAAAATTGAAAATATGATTAACTAATAAATGTATTTGCTTTATTTATTATCTTTTTTTTTAAAAGCCATTTTTTAATTGTATAGATTTGTCGGCAATTTTTTTACCTTGTGAATTCTATATCTGGTAAACATATTTTCTTTTTTAATGATTTCACCAATTTTATAAAACATCTGGAAAATCCCGAAAAATAAAATTCTTGCTCTTTAAAGCTTTAGAGGAATAAAATATTCAAAAAGGTAAATTTCCGAAATTACGAAATATCACTGCCGAATATCCGACACTAGAAAATTCTGAAATTTAAACAATTAGAAAAATTTTTTTCTCAATCAATATTATTTACTTAGTTAAAACATATTAATTTAATATTTATATAGACGAGCACATTGTTCAAATGTTAAATGCATTTTTTTAAATTATTTTTAAATTAAAAAATAATAATGATTGAAAAGAAACCCTGAATGCAATTTTTTTTTTAATTTTCATAGTTTTTTCAAGTTATTGCTTTTGTAACAAAAAGCTTGTTCTTGTATTGTTATTTAGCATTTAAAAATATATTTTTAATTATGGAAATTGTAATTTGATAAAAAATTCCAAAAAATACGGTTGACATCAAAAAATTTAAATTGCAAAACATATCACATTTCTATGAACCAAAGATTTTCAATTCAATATAATTTTTTTTTATTTTAAAAAATGTTACCTTCTCCAGAAGTTTTTTTTTAAATTCACTGCAAATTCTTTAGTAATTTATCTTTAAATCAGTTTAATTTCTTTAATTTTTTTTAGCTGTTTTCACTTTTTTTCTATATTGAATATTTTAATTTTTTTCAATTTTTTTAATAAATACGTTTTTGTATATCATATGAATTCCTGAGCATATTATTTCAGGGAAAAAAAGTTCACAGGCTATTTTAAACCATTAATTATTATTAAATGCAAAATTTTTTGTATTCTAAGCCCGATGATACCATGAAAGAAATATTTTGTTTTTTATTCCTTATTTAATTGACCTTAATTCGTATTTTTATTTATTCAAAACTATATAAAGTATATGAAAGAAGGTCACGTAACCTCCAAAAACATCAGTTATTGGAAGACTTCTCAAGGTTCTAAATGGAAAAACAAGAATTATTTATAAATTCAATCTCTGTAACCTTGCTTCATTTACATTAAAAACAAAAAATTTTCTATGTGTTATACTTAATAAACTTTTCGCGACAACAAGGTTAAAACTGTAAAATAATATTCTCGAAAATTTTTATTTTTCCAGGTCACTAATTCATACAAAAATGTAACAAAAGGATTTGTTTTTAGGGTTATATAAGTATAATTTTTTTAGGTTTCTTGAGAAAATTCAAACAGATTTTTAAAGACGTCGCATGTGCCAAAAATACATCTAGAAAATTGTAGACAAAGTTTTTTTTGTTTGACAGCATTTTTTTTAAATTTAAGAAACAATTTGGTTCAGCTTGGAACTTGTAGTTTAAACTGTTTCACATATTTCTTAAAATTGCTTTCACATCTTTTCCTTTCTTGCTTGACAATTTTGTCAATCATTCCAAAGTATTTTTGAAATTTTTTGAAGAAATTGAATCCTCTTCTAAAATGAATCAAATTTCTCCTCTAATTTCTATTTTATATTTTCGTAACAATCTTAAAAAATGCAATTCTCTTAAAAATTTTTTAAATTCTTCAGAAGCTTCTGCATTCTTTCGGAGATCTTTAAATATTCACATTTTGTTCTGAATTTTTCAAAATATTTACAAACATTAAATTAAACCTTTTTTTGTTAGAAAATTCATCTATTTCAATAAGGATTCAACTACAATGCCAAAAATACACCTTTTTGGTTGAACATTCATAACTTTAGTGCAAAAGTTTTTTTCTTGGATTGAGAATTCAATTATTTTGTTAAAAGTTTTTTGGTATTTTTTAGAAAGAAATTTTTTTTTTTTATGAATTTAACTACTTTTTCTAAAATTGTTTTTTTTTTGGTTTTTTAAATAAAGTAATATGATTTTCTAATTTTAAAAACACATGCAAGATAGACAAGTTCATCGATAGGCTTTTTTTAGTTTTTTGAGAGGAACAACTTTGCTCTTCTGACTTTATTTTGATCTTTTTTTCGATTTTGAAGAAGAATGCAAATCATTATTTTTTATAAAAAGGAATAAAATTTTGCTTGCTTCAAGACCAATTCGTCTAAGTTAAAAAATGTAAATAATTCAATCAATTATAATTATTATATAAGCATATAAGTAATATATATATATATATATTGAATAAATTAAACTAATTAGAAATCACAAAAAAATAAAACTAGAACATCAGAAATAATTTTGCATTCGTCCTCTAAAAGTATGATGTTGTTTTCTAAAATGTGTCGTTTATTCACAGAAATTTCTTATCAGCAAATCGAAATTACCCGGTATGAAGAGAATGTAGAGCGAACGGTTTTCACATTGAATTTTGTTTTTTTAATAAATGAACAATGAAATATGAAATAATACAAAAAATAAAAAGTATTTTTATTAAATAAATGTATTTTTTTATTGTACATTATTTTTTGTTCTATTATTTAACAATTTTTTAATTGTTCAGATTCCAAGATTTTATAATTTGCTGTAGGCAATTTTATTTCCAGAATTTTCTTTAATCGGTAGTTTTTGAATTCGGTAATTTCATAAGCTTTAGGATATATTATTGTTCTAGAATTTTTGATTGTCAGTGAATTTACGAACTGCAAAATATCCTACACTGTCAAATTTACGAAACAAGAAAATCTGAAATTAAAACAATTCAAAAAATTGTTTCTTAATCAACGTCATTTACTTTCTGAAAATATAGCAATTCAATATTTTTATAAAATAACACGTGTCTTAAGTACCTTATATGCTTTTTGAAATTAATTTTTGAATTTAAAATAATAATGATTAAGAAAGTCTGAATGCAAGATTTTTTGAAAATTTGCAAAGTACTTTTTTCAAGTTATTGCTTTTGTAATAAAAAGCTTGTTTTTGCATGGTTATTTTACATTCAGAAATATATTTTTTATTAGTTATTGATATTGTTTGTTGCAAGCAAATTTTCAACACAAGAAACTTATAATGAAAAAATTTGCATTGTAAAACAAGATCGCTTCTGTAAAATAAAAATTTTTAATTCAATATAACTTCCTTGAATTTAAGTAATGTTTTTTTCTTCTCTGAAATTTTTTTTCAACTCACTGTGAATTCTTTTAAATTTGTTTCAGATTAATATTATTTATTTTTATTTATTTTTTTTTTGTAAATCCACTCCAAATTTAATGAATTCAATGTATTTCCATAATATTAAAAAAAAATTTCCAATTCAATTCACTCAAATCTTTAGAAAATTATCCTTAAATTTATATAAATTCACCTGGAATTTCAACCAATTTGATGAAATTCTTTTGATAAAAATACATTCTAAACTACATAAAGCACTTTGTTGTTTTTTTGATTCAATATTTTTTTATGTTCTATAAGAAATCGTGTGCAAATTATTTAAGGAGAGAAAAATGTTTAGGGGCCGGTTTTTTGTGTTCCAGAAAAGTTAGAGCTTATTTAATAATAAATAAGAAATACTTTCTGTGCACAAAATAATATTATAGCTTTTAATTCGTATTTTTTTAAATCGAAACTTTACGAACTAGATATGAAAGTAGGACACATCACCTCAAAAAACACGAGGTATTTACAAGGCTTTACAAGCTTCTAAATGGAAAAACAAGATTACAAATTCACATAACATAACGTAAGAGTGAAATTAGAAAAATTATATTCTGATGTTCGAGTTTATTTAATGCTGACTTTTTTTTGTTTTCAAAGATTATAGAAATATAATTTTCGTAGGTTTCTTAAGGAAATTTAAAAAGATTTTTAAAGATTTCAGATATACCGAAAATGTACATAGAAAATTTCTAATATTCTTTTTTTTTTACAGGATTTTAATAAATTTAATGAAAATTTCGGTTTAGCTTCAAACTTGTAGCAATTTAAAGTGACACGAATTATTCGCAGAATTTCCTCAAAATCTTCGCGACTTTTATTGACAATAGTCAAAATTTTTCCAGATCTTATTTTGTTTTTCAAATTTTGTCTTAAAATTCTAAATATCCTCAAAACGATTAAAATTTTTCCTACAATTTATGAAAAATATTTCAACTAGAAAAAAATTGGCTCGAAATCTTTTACTTATCTTTTTATGAATTTAAAGAATGTTATGAAATGTTTTGAAATCTTTTTCAGTATTGTGATGAAATTAATTTTTTAAAAATGTTATATTTTGTCACGAATCTTAAAAAAAAAATAATTTTCATGAATCCCTTCAAAGTTTTTAAGAAGCTTCTGTATTCATTTCGAAATCTTCAGGAATCTATATTTGTTTCTTTACTTTTCAAAATATTAAAACATTATAAATAATTTTTGAAACGTTTTTAATACTTTCATATGTTTTTTGACAATAATCGGTTGTTTTGCAAAAGTTTTTAAAAATCTTTCAAAACTAAAAAAATGTCCTTGAAAACCTACCAAATTATTTTTTTACAATTTAAAAAATCTTTACAAATGTTTTGAATTGTTTTTAAATATTTTCTTCAAATTATTTTTTTTTTTAACATTTGAGAAATTCCTTGTAATCTTGAAAAAGTCGTAATTGTCTTAGAATTTTGAAAAATTCATCGAAAAATATAAATTTTTAACAAAATAGGTAAATTCGCAGCCAAAAAGTTACACTTCCAACAAAAAAGGTGAATTTTCAACTAGAATGATGAATCTTCAAAAAAAAGAACAACTCTCAAAAAGATATTAAATTTTTTAGAGAAAAGTCTTATTTAAAAAATATTAGTTTGAACCAATCAATTAATTCTCAAGCTGTATGTTAAAAGTACAACCACAGAGATGAATTCACGACCGAAAACATTCACTTTTTTGACAAAAAAGACGAATTTTTAAAAAAATATTTAATTTTTTAACCAAATCGATTAATTTTAAATAAAAATAATAAATCTTTTTTTCAAAAAAGTTTGATTTTCAAACAAGTAGTCCATTTTCAACGAAATAAAAATGAGTTTTAAACAAAAAATATAATAGGTTGATATTTCAACAAAAAGTTTTTATGTTTTAAATAATTAAGAGGTAAATATTTATTAAATAGAAATTATATTTTAACTAAAGCTTCTGTTTTAAACATCAAAATAATAAAATTAATATCAAAAGGGACAAATTTTCGAATCATAATGGAGAAGAAAAAATATTTGAATTTTCAAACAAAACATTTCTGCAGTGGAAAAAAATTCAACAAATTGATAATTTCATATAGAAAATAATTTTTCTATCAACAAAGTAGAAATTAGAATGTAAAGTTTAAAAACACTTGTAATCTCTTCCGGGAAAATATTTGACCATCAAATTTTATTTTATTAGGTTCAGTGAACCGAGGAAGTTACAGCATTTTATCCAAGTTTTGCGTTAAGTCATGAAAAATGAAGTAGGGTAATATTTTATGTGAAAATATGAATTATTAATAAAAATACATTATAATTTAATTCGCAGGCTTATACATTTATAGTAAGTAGATAAAAACCTTTATCTGTTGAAAAAATGTCCGGGTTGAAATAAAAATATGACTATAATTTAATTTTTGCATTTAATATTAAACAGTATCAAGTATGATACTATTGTGGTTGGGTGCGTGTACAGATGTGCTTGTGGATGTGTGGATGTAACACTTTTTTGTTAACACGATAACTTGAAAACGGCGTTGCAGATCAATTAATGAAATTTAGAAAACTTTTTTTATCACTAATATCTTAAAACTGATTAAAGGATTTCTAAAAATACTTATTGCATTTTGTTTAGCACACAATGATATTTTGAAAATCGGTTTCTTCGAGCAAAACTTTCTCCTTAATATAATTCAAAGTTGATGCAAGAACATAAAAGATTCCTTGGTTCAAGAGGACTTGATAGACCTGTAATATTCGCTTGTCTTATAATATTGATAAATTGAATAAAAGAGCAAAGAAATTGACCTATAATATAGTCACCATTTTTGAAAGAGTAAGGCAGTTATGGTCATTCGTAAGATTTGAAACATTTGTTTTTAACAGAAATTTTTTTTTTCATCACCATAATTCGAAGTTGATGCATGAATATAAGATTTTCTGAACATAAGTTTTGAAATAAAATAATTTTGACAATTTTTGTAAAATAATTATAAAGCTAAGAAAGAGATAAGGGTGCGACAGAACTTTCCCCTTTCTTTTTCCAGCTCGAAAAAGTACCATTTCGAATACAAAATTTAATTTGTCTGATTTGTCATTGTATTTCAAAAACTTTTTGTATCATTTTGTAATTTTGTATTTGTTGTGAATTTCTATTCTTAAATTTATCAAAATGAAAACTTTGGTTTGCCTTTTGTTTAAAAAATCAATAATGCTTCCTCTATGAGGAAGCAAATACATTTGCTAACTGACAGCAAAGTGCTCCTAAAAAGAGCTACAAATTTGTTAATAATTATTTTTTTATAAGTGGCGTAGTTTCTATTTTAATCATGAAAAATTAATTTGGAAATTAATCAATTTAATTATTTGACAAAAAAACAAGGTACAATAAAATGTTTAATAAGAAAATTGTTACTAAATTAGATCTGGAAATCTTCTTCTAGCCTTTTTCTCTCACGAGACGCGTGCTGAGGGTATGTTCGCTAAAGCTAAAGGAGTTTTGACAAAAGAGAATTTAAAATCACTGAATTTCAGTTGTGGATGGCTTAATCTTAAATTTTTAAAGCTCTATGCTAAAATGTAGGGCATGTATAATGATCGAGCGCATAGCGCGAAGTAATTACTTTATCAAGCGCGAAGTGCAAGATCCAATAGGTGTGTGCTTTCTAGGCCAGCTTAAGCTTGAACGTTAAAAGCATTTTGTGAAACAAAATGCTGTTTGATATATAATATTGAATTGAAATTTTTTTTAATGAAAAAACAAATTTTTTTTAAGAATTTGGATTAGATTTTCGACGGATTTTGCTATTTTTTTTCTTTGAATAGTATTCTTTGTTCTTTTGTTAAATATTTGTAACTCGCAAACCAGAAAAGAGTACATCAATGTTTTTTAATGAAATATACAAAAACAAAGGATATTATTCTACGAAAAAATCAAAAATCAAAAATAGCGACCTGAAAAGCGTCTAAAGTAAGTTTAAAACTGCATTATTTGTTACCAGAAAATTTTTTAACTTAGAGGCTTGAATTGTTTAACTTTTAATTTTTTAAGTCTTGCATGGTATAGACACGTGTTCGTGCTCTAAATTTCGATTTATGCAAAATTCTTTAAAAGTGCCTATTAATTCACAAATCTTTAATTACGCATTGTTCTATTACGTACATTTTGATATTAAAATTATAACTGTTTAACTAATATTAAGCTTTTTGATTTATAGCGCAGAAACTTGTAATATCTTTTTTTTTAATTATCATTAGTTTAAAGAACTTGTATTAAAAACTGTTCTATGTTTTGAAAATGATTTTATCCTCAAGATTGTCTAATAATGAAGGTTTTAATTTTTAATTACTTAGAGTGATCGCTGGTCCGGAAATTGCTTGACTGTTAAAAATTGATCAATAATTAATTTCATAAGACGATTCTGAATCTATTTAGAGTTGACCAACTCACAGATGTTAACATTAAGGATTGAACTTTTTTAACTCGAATGACCCAATGAATAAACAAATTTAAATGTCTGATTGAAATTTTATGATCTTTTTTCAATTTTTAAATAATTTCTAATTAGTAGATTCACAATCTAACGCTTTTAATCAATGCAGAATTATGTTGAAATTTCTGTAGCCTAAAACATTCCATTTTTAACTGATTTAATTTGAAATTGTTTAATTAAAAAGAAGAGTCATTCTTTGAATAATTATCATTTATCTGACAATTAAAAATTAGCAATTATTATTTTAAAGTAGGACAGAGTTTTAACTGTTCATGGTACTGCGGTAGAACCTATTGTACTATACCCCAGAATTGAACCATCTTCCAAAAGGTCAGTCTTTACCATAAACACAGAAAAATGCTGGTGTTACATTTAATAAAGCTAAAATACAAACGGTCTGAAAATAAAAATTTTCAGTCTTATTTTAGCACCCTTGACGACCTCTTTTTTGATAAATGATTTAGTTCTATTAATTTTATTCAAGTCAAAGCTAAAAACTTCTCTCTTCAAACGGATAAATGCTTTTAAAATTGTATAGAAAATAATCACTGATTGCGTTGTAATTTCTTTAGGTTCTATAAAATAGACCCCAAAGATATACTGCCTGATCCTAGTCAATGCAGATCACCGACATAAGGCATTTATGGATGTTTTATCTTTCCTGAGGCATTTCCTGCACTCTGCCATAGGGTTGCTCCCCAAATGGTTTATATCAGAGTTCAGTTGGTTGTACTCTGTGAGCATCTGAACCACTATCCAGATGCCTTTCTTGCATAAACTCAGAATTTCCCTGGCTCTGTTTATCCTGTACGTGTAGCCTAAGATGTCTTTTGCCTGTCGGTAACCCT
>JAUELO010010655.1:0-11493 GCA_032357855.1 Amphibolips quercusostensackenii
GTAGTTGTAAAATTAATTTTTGTTTTAGATTAGAAAGAAACTTTATTTACTCACGGCTATATCGGCCTTAGTTATATCTTCACATTTTCTTAGAATTATATATGCACTTTCTGCTATATACACTCGCTTATACGCACTTCGCAGACTTATGCTCGCTTTGTAAGCACTATCGCTGTTACATGCTTTTAGTTTAATTACTTAAGTTTTATATGAAGAAGAGAACTAATTTACTTAAGGTTTTATCGACCTTAAGAAACACATTCTCATCTGGACACTTGCGCTTTGCGCTTGATATTTGATTTCAAAATGATTTTAACCTCGCGCTCCACGCTTAATTCTGTGCACCGTATAATAGAAACAAAAAACTTTAATAAAAATGCCGCTTACAGCACGCGATTTGGTCGTCGCGCTTTGTGCTTCAAAATCCATTAATCGTGCGCTTTGCGCTCCGTGTTATATGCTCTTTATATACAAATTACTGAATTTGTACTTGATTTCAAATTTAATCTTTCATCGAAAAAGATTCATTTCTAATAAAATTTGCACATATATTAAACTAATATTTCAAACGTTAAAGGACTTTTTAACCTTATAGTTAAATTTTCAACAAAATAGAGAAATTTTCGAATAAATAGTTGAAGTTTAAACTGAAGAAGATAAATTGCTAACCCAAATGGACTAATCACATTTGCAGTTAAAGAAAATTGATTTTCACTACCAAAATTTGTAATAAAATAAATAATTAAAAAAAAAAGAAAATTTGTAACGAAAATGATTATCCATAAGCCCAAAAGATTATTTACCAACAAAGTAGTTTTACTTCCTACTAAGAAGTTGAAGCTCCATAAAAAAATATAAATTCTTAAAAAAAATATAATGTTTCATATTTCAACTAAAAAATATTTTAATTTTAATCTAAAAACAGCTAAATTTCGATAAAAAGACGAATTTTCAACAAAATAGTTTAATCCTAAACGAAAAAAAACACGCGTCTTATCAAAAAGTGCTCGTTAACAAAGTGGTTTTATTTTTAATGCACACTTTTTGTTGATTCATTTTTTTTGTACCTGGTGTCGTTTTTCCAAAAGTTTAATTTCTTTATTGCTTATGTTCTTTTTCACGATTAGAACAAAAACTACGCATTCTATCAATAAATAACACGGGCACACAAAAAAAAGTGATCAGTCCTTTTGACCAGACCAACTTTTTTATATGTTTTTCGATGCCCTAAATTAAAATCCGGAGTCCGTTTTGATCCATCAGACTTGAGTTTTAAGTAAAATGCAAAAAACACTGCAAATCGCTGAAAATCGCAAACAATTAGTGTTTTGCTTGAAACTCAAGTCTGATGGAGCAAAACGGATAACGGATTTGAATTCAGGGCATTAAAAAACATATAGAAAAGTTGGTCTGGTCAAAAATACTGACCACTTTTTTTTTGTGCCGGTGTAATTTACAACACATTTGTAGCTCTTTTTTCCGTAAACAAATTTTGGGTTTTATTTTTTTGGATCTTGTGTCATTAGTCTAAAAATTTAATTTTTCTTGTTTCAAAGCAGTTTTTTACGAATAAAACAAAAAATACGCGTCCTATAAAAAAAACAATCTATAACAAATTTGCAGATCTTTTTCAAGTGCACAATTTTTTTAAATTCATCCTTTTTTTATTTTGTTCAGTTTAACCGCAAAATGAAATTTTTGATTTTTTATTATTTTTTGTACAATTAAGATTTGAATTTTGGATTCTACAAAAAGATTCAAAAAGTTGTTACGATAATTTTGTAGAGTGTTTAAAAAGCAACGTTTTCCTCCTCCTGATTTTTATCATGTGCGTTATTTTGCTTTAAATTTTCATTTTCGTTTGTTTTTGTTAAATTTTGCGAATGCTGTAACTTTATTATTTGATTTTCATCAAATAAAATTATTGAAATAAATTGATCGTCTTTTTGCGTACTAAAAGTATCTGCGAACAGACTTCTTGAATCTTGAAAAAAGTATTTTCAATAATTTTAAAAATGCTCTAACTTTTCTAATTTTGATCCAAAATGACTAGCTAACAAACTTAACCTCCAGTTTAAAAGAGTAAGATAGTATACCAAAGGCTAATCCAATCGTTTCATTCTTTCAAAAGTTTGTGCGCTAACACACAATAAATCTACAGACTTATAGAAGGTCTCAAAACGAGTACATTTGACAAAAACAGGGGAATGAGGTCAAATTTTACAACAATCTTATACCTTCTCTGATGAGGATGCGAAAACAATTTTGTTATTATACATTTTATTGCAGCTTGTGTCTTTTTCACATCAATTTAATTTTTTCAATTTTAATGCTATGTTTCATGATTTAAACCAAAAAAACGCATCCTAACGTGAAATAATTCTAAGAAAATTTGTAGAAATGATTTAGGCCAAACATTTTATTAGTTGAAATGTTATTTTAGCTTGTGTCGTTTTTCCAAAAATTCAATTTTTTTCATTTTGAATGTATTGTAATGATAAAAATCTTGTACAAATTTTTAAATCTTTTTGAATGCACAATTTTCCTTTATTCATCCGTTTTTATACCTTGCATTGTCTCTCTGAAAATTTAATTTTTTTTATTGTTAATGTTATTTTCAAGAATAAAACAGGAACTATGCATCTTATTAAAACATAATTAAGAACAAATTTGTAGCTTGTTTTGTCTGGATGAATTTGTTTTTTTTTTAAATTTTTTCCGCAGTTTGTGTTGTTTGTCTAAAACTTTAATTTTTTTTTAATGCTGTTTTTTACGAATACAACAAAAACTACGCGTTGCATTGAAAAGTAAATCATTTCAGTTTTGTAGATCCTTTGAGAGTGCACAATTTTGGTTTTATCATCTTTTGCCGTATCTTGCAGAGTTTGACTGCAAAATGGAACTTTTTATTTTTGATTATTTTTTGTGCAATCAAAATCAGAATTTTCGATGTATTATAAAAATTCAAAAAGTTGTTATGATAATTTTATTAGGTGTTTAAAATACGTTTTTCTTTCTTTGACTTTTTTTCATATCGTGCGTCGTTTGGCTTAAAATAGTCATTTTCATTTGTTTTTTTGGATTTTGAAAATGCTATAACTCCGGTGATTTTGTTTTTGTCAGAAAAAGTCGTTAGGATAAATTGTTTTTTTTTAATACTACTTATAACCGTACATAGAATGTTTAAATATTGAAAAAAGTGGTCCTAACAATTTTTAAAATGTGCTCACTTTTTCAATTTTTATCCAAAATAGCAGCAAACTTGACCTTTAGTTTTTGACACTCAAGAAGTATACCAAAGGCTAATCTAATAGATAATTTTTTTCAAAAGTTATCGTGCATGTGAAAGACAGACACATTCTTAAAAACCTATTTTTCGGGTTCAAGGGGTCTCAAAACGTGGACAATTGACAAAATCTGTGGGGTCAAAGTTTACACAAATCTAATACCTTCTCATTATAGGATGAGAATCTAAAAATGCATCGTAACATAAAGTGGTTCTAAGAAAATTTGTAGATGTGATTTAGGCGAAAAATTTTATTAGTAAAAATGTAATTTTAGATTTTGTAGTTTTTTTGAAAGGTTTTTTTTATCATTTTGAATGTAAGCTTATAACAAAAATTCATTAAAAATTTATGTAACTTTTTTAAATTCACAGCTTTTGTTCATTTATTTGTTTTCGTACCTTGCATCGGTTCTCAAAAAATTTAATTTTTTTATTATAAACGTTATTTTCAGGAATAAAACAAAAACTACGCAAAGCATTAAAAAGTAAATCATTTCAGTTTTGTAGATCCTTTGAGAGTGCACAATTTGGTTCGATCATCTTTTGTCGTATCTTGCATAGTTTGGCCAAAAAATGGATTTTTTTATTTTTTGTTATTATTTGTGCAATCAAAATTAGAATCTTCGATTTTTCAAAAAAATTCAAAAAGTTGTTATTTTAAGTAAATAAGGTGTTCAAAATTCAACGTTTTTCTTTTTCTGGCTCTTTTTCATATCGTGCGTTGTTTGGCTTGAAATATTCATTTTCGTTTGTTTTTTTTTTATTTTGAAAATGCTATAACTCCGGTAATTATTGTTTTATCAGAAAAAGTCATAAAAATAAATTGTTTATCATTCTGACTACTACTTATAACCCTGCGTAGAATTTTTAAATCTATAGAAAAGTAGTCTCAAAAGTTTTCAAAATGTGCTCACATTTTGAATTTTTATCCAAAATGGCTGGCTAACGAAATTGAGCTTTAATTTGAGACACCTAAGGAGTATACCATAGGCCAATCTAATAGATGAATTTTTTCAAAAATTATCGTGCTCACAGACAGACAGACATACAGATAGACACATTTGCAAAAACTTGTTTTTCAGGTTCTCATTAGAATGAGCATATAAAAAGACGAATTTTCAAATAGAAAGGGAATTTTTGAGCAAAAAAGTAATTTTTAACCTAATAGCTACATTTTCTACCCAATTGTTAAATTTTTTACAAAAATGGTAAATTTCCAACAGAAAAATTATTTTTTCACAAAAAAAGACAGATTTTCAACAAAGCACATAAATTCTCAACTAAATAGTTAGATTTCAACTAAAAAACATACATTTTTTATCCAAAGTAGAATAGTTAAATTTTCAGGTAAAAAAAAATTAATTTTAAACTGAAAATGAAACGAATTTTTAACAAAATACTTCAATAATTAACCAGAGAGATAAATCATGACTTTTTAACCAAATATATAAATTTTAAACAAACTAATTAAATTTTTAATTAAATTGTAGATTTTTTACTAGTACGAGATTTATTCTGAGTTAAAAATATAATAGTAGATTTAAAAAGAAAAAATGAACTTTTACCCCAAAAAAAGTAGAACTTTCTAATTCGGTTCTACTAATACAGTTCGCATTTGAAAAGCGAGGAAAGTGGATGTGTCAGGGGAAAAGAGGGGAATAGGGGAAAAGTGTGAAGTTTGTATAAAAGTTATTTTCAATTAAGTTATTATTGAACGGTACTAGCTCGTAACGTAACATTCACGTCACTCTCCTCTCCGCCAAATTAGTAATGTACTTTATCTGAAATAGTCAGTAAAAAGCTTGTTATCTGCTCACGGAGCGGCAGTTAAAAAGCACTTTATTGTACTGCGACGAGCGGCACATAAATTGAACTTTATTGGACCGCTACTAGCGGCACGTAAAGTGAATTTTATTGTACCGCGTCGAGCGGCACGTAATGTGACAGCAAGGAGGCAGAAGTGAGTGAGTGAGAAAGAGAAGGAAAAGGAAAGGGAAGAAGAGAAGGGGAAAAGAGGATCAGGGAAACGGAAAGGGAAAAAGGTGACAAGGAAAGGGTAAAAAGGGGAAAGGAAGTGGGAAGTAAGAAAAGAAAAGGCAAAGAGAGAAGGGGAAAAGGAGAGAAGTTTAGAAAAAACGAAAAATGGGAACGGGTAGAAGGAAAAATAACAGGGAGAAAAAAAAATGGGGTGAAAAGAAAAGGAAAGGGGAAAGGGAAAAACAGTAAGGAGGAAAGGGAAGAAGAAAATGGGAAAAAGGGACATGAAAAGCGGAAAAGGGAAAAGAAAGGGGGAAAAGAAAAGAAAACAATAGAATTAGGAAAGGGAAAGCGAAAGGAGAAAAAGGAAAAAGAAAAAAAGGAAAAGAAAGGGGGAAAATGGAATGGGAGAAAAGAAAAGGAAACAAGAAAAAGGAAAGAGGAAAGGTCAAAAAATGAAGAGGAAAAGGGAAAAAGGAAAGAGAGGAAGGGGAAGGGAGAAAGGGAAAAGGGCAAGGGACATGGAAAGGGAATGAGGAAAAAGGTTAGGAAAAAAGAGAAGGGAAAAAGGGAAAGTAAAAGGAGAAAAAGAAAAAGAAAAGGTGAGAATGAAAAGAGTGAAAGGAAAAGGGGTAAAAAGAAAGAGGAAAAGGGGAAAGGAAAAGGAAAAAGGGGACAAGGGAAACGAAAAGGAAAAAAGGTGATGGAGGAAGGGGAAACAGGGGAAAGAAAGGAGGAAGTGGGTGAATAAAAGGCGAAAAAAGGGGAAAGCAAAGGGGGAAAATGGGAACAGGTAATAAAAAAAAATAAAAAAGGGGGAAACAAAAGGGGAAAAGAAAAAAGGAAAGAGGAAAGGCGAAAAAAGAGAGGAAAAAAGGGAAGAAGAAAAGAGGGAAAAGGGACATAAAAAGGGGAAAAGGAAAGGGAAAAAGAGAAGGGCAAAAGGGAAAATGAAAGAAGAAAAAGGAAAAGGAAAGGAGAGAATGGGATAGGTAAAAAGAAAAGGGGGGGAACGAAAGCAGAAAGGGCGAAAAAGGAAGAGTAAAAGGGAAAAGGGAAAGGAACATGGAAAGGGAAAAAGGGAAAAGAAAAGGTGAGAAGGAAAGTGAAAAAGAAAAAGGGAAAAGGGAAAGCGAGAGGAAAAATAAGAGAAGGAAAGGGGAGAATGAGATGAGTCAAAAAGAAAAGGGGGAGAAGGGGAAAGGAAAAAGAAAAAAGAAAGAAGGAAGTAAGGGAAAAAGGGAAAAAGGCGAAAAAAGGAGAAAGCGAAAGGGGAAAAGAGAAAAAGGCAGTGGAAAGGGAAAAATTGGAACGGGTTAGGGGAAAAATAAAGTCGGGAAAACAAAAAGGGGAAAGGGAAAAGAAAAGAGGAAAGAGAAAAGAGAAAAGGGAAGAAGGAAAGGGAGAAAAGGAAAGGGACATGAAAAAGGATAAAGTGAAAAGAAAGGGTGAAAGGGAAAGGGAAAAAGAGAAGAGGAAAAGGAAATGTGAAAGGAGAAAAAGGAAAGAAGAGAATGGGATGAGTGAAAAGAAAAGGGCGAAAACGAAATAGGAGGAGGGAAAAGGAATGGGGTAAAGGCGACGGTGGAAACGAAAAGGGTAAAGGGTGACAGAGAATGGAGGAAAGTGAGAAGGGAAGGGAGAAGTGGGAAGAGATAGGGCGAAAAAAGGAGAAAGCGAAAAGGGGAAAAGGGGAAAAAAGGCGAAAGGCGAAAGAAGAAAGGAAAAAAGGGAAGAAGGAAAGGGGGAAAAGGAAAGGGACATGAAAAAGGGAAAGAGAAATAGAAAGGGCGAAAATAAAAGGGAAAAGAAAAGTGAGAAGAGGGAAAAACAAAGAAAAAAAGAAAAAGGAAAGGGGAAAATGGGATAAGTGAAAAGAAAAGGGGGAAAAGGAATGAGGAAAAGGGAATAGGAAAGGGGAAGAGGCAAAAAAGAAAGAGGAAAATGGAAAGGGAGAAAATAAATAGAAAAGTAAAAGGGAAAAAGGGAAGGGGAAAGGGGAAAAGGAAACGGGGAAAGTGCCTTTTTTAAAAAAGAGAAGGCGAAAGGGTAAAAGGGAAAAGGAAAGGGAAAAAAGGAAAATGAAAGGGGACATGGGAAGCGAAGAGGGGAAAGGGTAAAATGGAAAGGGGAAAAAGAACAGGAGAAAAAAGAAGGAAAAAGGGAAGAAGGAAAGGGGAAAGGAATAGGGAAAGGGAGAAAGGGAAAAGGAAAAAGGAATGGGGAAAAGGAAAAGAGGAAAGGAAAGAGGAAAGAGGAAAAGGGCCTATTTCAGATAAAGTATCGTATGCACCACGGCTGTGCATCGTATTAATAAGATATCGTATGCAACACGAAAAGAAGGAAATAGAAAAGGGGAAAAGAAAAGGGGAAAAACGAAAGGCAAAAGGGAAAAAGAAAGGGGAAGAAAGAGGAAAAGGGACAGGAAAAGTGGGAAAAGGAAAGGGTAGAAGGGATAATGAAAGGATAAAAAGGAAAGAGAAAAAAGGAAGAAGGAAAAGGAAAAGAATCCCGTACAATTGATTATTTATTATTATGTAGAAAATAAAAAAGTCTTCATATTTTAAAACGTTATCAACATTTTCGGATTTATCTTAAAAGATATTGATTTGATGAAGAAAAAGGATAATAAGATATAGGATAAAATATAAAATATGAAGATTAATGAAGCTCAATGCTGGCTTTGATGAATTAAACTGGCTTAAATTAATTTGAGACTCATGTCAAATGAAATTTTTACTTTCCCATCCATCTTGATTTATTTGAATAGGCTGATATACCCATTTCACGCACACACAGATTCGATTTTTTTATTTAGATTTGATACTTGTTTAATACCAACTGCATTTGCGATACTCTTCTGATCAAATTTTTCTATTATTTGTTCTGTCGATTTCTTCATCTACAAAATGAACTGTCAATACACACTCTATTCACATATCGTAAAAGCGAACCACCAGAGCTTGTCAATCAACTTTCGTTGAAAGCGTTTGAGGATGAATTTTATATTCCAGAATTTTTGTTTGGTGAAATTGAGATATTCGATTTCAACAGAATCAGCACGATATAAAATGATCAAATAGTATTTTTGCAGTCTATTTTACAACTGGGTGGCTGAAAAAATTCATTTTTAAAATTCCCTAACTTTTCCCTGATTTTTTCCTGGCTTATTTTTAATTTTTTTACCACGAATTAGTTGGATTTTCAACCAAAAAATGCAATTTTTTTCGCAAAAATTTAAAAAGTTCAATTTTCATTTAAGAAATATTTTTTCAATCAAAAGAAAGAAGAATTTTCAACAATCTAGTTAAATCTTGAGAGATTAATTTTCTACCAAAAAAGACGAATTTTCAACAGAAAATGAATGTTCAACAAAGCGGTTGGGTTTTTATTTAAAAATTTCAACAAAAAATGGATTCATTATATTTTCAATTAAACAAATTAAGTTATTATAAAAAAGAGAATTTTTAACAAAACAGTTCAATTTTTTCCTCAGGTGATGAATATTCCACTGAAATGATGCTTCTTCAATCAAAAAAGAATTTTGAACAAAGCAGTTCAACTTTTAAAAGAGTACTTGAATTTTTTACTTAAAAAAGGGGATTTTATGCCCAGATTTATTTCCTACCAATAAGGACAAATTTTTAATAACATACATTAATTTTCAACGAAATAGTTGAAAACCATTTAGATTACTGAAGTAAATTATTTCGAATTGACTACAAAATATAAATTTTTCACACAAAGTTGAATAATTAAACTTTTAGTTGAAAATGTTAACTACAAAAAAAAAGAATTTTCAACAGAATTTTCAAATTTTTATCTAAAGAAGCCTTTCACTGCTATAACTTTAAATTACGGACGGTTACTCAACTGACTTGAATTTAATATAATTAAAAATATTATGGATGCAAACTAATAATTATAAATAATTATGAAATTATGTCTGTTAATGGAAAATGGTACAATGTAATTTTTAACAAGATATTTAAATATTCATTCAATGATATAAATTTTCAATTTAAATGAAAAATCTTCGTCTTCAATTAAACGGTTGGATTTTCAAACACGAAATGTAACTTTTTTATCAGAATTTGAATGGTTAAATTGTAACTTTAAAAATTATGTTCTAAACAAAAAAAAAATGAATTTTTAACAAGATAGTTGAATTTTCGTCCAAAGGAATGAATCTTCCACTAAAATTCTTAATATTCCACTGCAATATTTAAACATTAGGTTTAGAAGTGAATTTTCTACGAAAAAACGACAATTTTTCAACAAAATATTCAAATTTTTAACCAAAGAAATAACTTTTCTACCAGATAATGAATTTTCCGTTCAAAAGGACGAATTTTTAAACAAAAATTATTTGCTTAAACCAAAAACAGTTTTTTTCAACAAAATAGCTAATATTATAAAAAAAGATGAATTTTTTACCACATAATAATTTTTCTTCTAAAAGGTGGAATTTTCCAAAAAAGAAGAAGAAACATCAATTTCTGAAAAAATAATAAAATTTTAAACCAGATAGTTGAATTTTTACCCAAAGAAGATTAATTTTCAACCAAAAAGACTACTTTTGTACCAAATGATAATTTTTTTATCTCAAAGGACGAATTTTAAAACAAAAAAGATGAAATGCCAATCAAAAATCAAATAGTTGAATTTTAAAGCAAAAAAGACAAATTTTCAATACAAATTTTTAACAAAAAGTTAAATTTTCGACCAAAAAATATAGATTTTAAAATAGTGGAATTTTCAATCCTAAAGTATGTACTTTTTCTATCCAAAAAATGAATGTTCAAATATATAGCTAAATTTTCAATAAAAAAATATGATCCTTTTACTAAACAAAAAAGGTTAAACCTTTACTAAAAACCAAATAGCTTAGTTTTAAAGCCAAAAATTTTTTTTTTTATCCAAATGATGAATCTTCCATACAAAAAGACAAGAAAAGAAAACAATATTTAACTCTCGACCAAAGAAGAAAACTTTTTAACAAAATATTAGAATTTTTAACAAAACAATGAAATTTTTAATCAAATAGTAGATTTCTTAACCAAAAGAGATGAATTATGAATAAAAAATATAATATTAAACATTTCATATAAATCGAATTATCATTAAACAAAAGTTGTTTAACGACGCGTTTTGATACAGATCTTTATACGGTTCAAGTTATTGTTTACAAAAGATTTTTCAAGCTGGAAAAACCGATATTTTACAAATATCATTGTACAACTTGTAGCATTTATGTACTGAGAAGAAAACGAAGAACCATATCGGTAGATAAAAAAACAAAAATATATTTACCTTATCAGAAAGTTGGAATTATATAAATTATTTATATGCATTGTGGTAGAAATGTTTCCAAAAACAGAAAATTGTAGCAATCATAAAAACATAAGCTCAACAAATACACACAGAGAGACTTTATATATCAATATTTGTTTTGAGAGTTGATCAAAAAACCGATACTCTGAGAAAACGACAATTAAATTCGAAATCAAGAGAACAATCTTAAGATCCATAGCTTAATGTCTCTGTATTGAAACATTTTTAACAAAGGAAAATTAGAAACACAATATCACAAAGACAATTTGTGCAGAAGAAACATTTTTGTTTATTTTTGAACAAAAAGACTAAAAAAACATTGTGAATCAAAATTTCAGTTATTTTATAAAACCATATTTGAAAAGTACAATTCATGCAAATTTTGCATAGAATGAGCTTAGAAAAGATGAATATGTTTCAAAACAATCTTTTAATCGGCTCATTAGAAACAGATATATAACAAAGGAAGAAAGAGGAAGATAATTATGAAGGAGACAACCAATCCATCTTCACTCTCACTTCCCTTCTTCTTTCTCCGTCTCACTTATACTACTTTGGACCATCGTGTTTCGAGATCATTTAGATCTCTTTATTAGGGTATCATTTACGAGATACTACATAGAAATGTGATGAAACTATCAAATGCTTTGTTGGATCTCGAAAGCTCCCTTTGTAAATTTATTGTATTGTCTTCCTTCCTCTTCATGTACAACATTTCCATTAATTCCCTCTTTCTTTGGTTCCTCTCATTATGCAGGACTTTTGCATCATGCCAATCGAACTCATGGCTATGCGTAATTGTATTTCTCGACTCTTTCTCCATGATCAACCTGTAGTACCTCTACTTATCACCAATGTCGACACGTTTTTTAAAGCATTCAATGAAAATACAGCAT